>CAUVYM010000488.1:0-47374 GCA_963556165.1 Tipula helvola
AGAGTGGTGTTAGACGAATTGGAGATGGAAATATCAAATATTGTTTACCAAAAATTACGTGAGCATTATAGAGACACACACTCGGAATCGTCGACAAGTAATTGAGTTGGTCTTTTTATAGACACGTAATGTTAAATAAATGTGCTTATGTATATACGAAAATATGAATTAATAGTAAAACTATATTTTGAATTTCAGTAAATGTTTTATTTAATCAAATGTCACTCTGCTTATTAATGAATTAAAATAAGGAAGAAAATGTTTAAATATCAGTTGAATGGAGAAAATTTTTTAAACAGTCTCTTATTCGAACGCTTCACGGGTTGAGCGATTTCCTCTAAAAATACGGTGTTGCTGTAGCTCTTCACGGTGTTGCTGTAGGAATACTAATTCCATTTTGTTCTCGGTCTATGTAGTCCTGTGGGCAATATCACTCGCTTTTCTGTAATATTAAAAAATTGTGCAAAACTATAGTAGCCAAAATACCTATCTCAGCATTTTTTGGATGTAGACTCAACGTGGAGCCTATGATTCTCCATCTATTTGCTAATATTCCAAAAGTATTTTCAATTCTTATTCTCGCACGCGACAATTTTTTGTTGAACTGCTCTTTGTCTGCCGATAAACATTTACCAGGGTATGGACGCATTAAATTCCTTTTAAAGGGAAAGGCGGAGTCGCCGACAAAGTAGTAAGGGAAGTCTATGATGGAATTTGGTAGCATTTTACTTTTGGGAATCTCAAGAGACCCGTCTACTAATTGCTTGCCAAAACCGCTATTTTGAAATATGCCGGAATCGCTCTGCCTGCCGTAGGTTCCGACGTCGATAGCAGTAAATGAATAGTTTGCATCGCATACACCTAATAGTATCATGCTGTGGTGTCGGACATTTGAGATTGACATGTTTGCCGTCGATTTATGTTTCTTACATTAGTGTTACAGCTAATCTGGATTCGACACTTATTGGTTTTCTATAAGGGAGTACTTCTGTAATTCTGATTTTACTAGCTTAATCAACAGCTTGAAGTGCTCAATACTCATACGCGTCGCTTTTTGAAAATGCTCTGGGTCATTTGCTTGCATTTGAAGAAAACTTCGGCGAAAAAAGCCGTGATTATCTCTACCCAGATTAACACTTCTCACCCGCCAACGCCTACGAGACACTATCGAATTATAATATTCGTAGGTCAAATAAACAATATAAATTATGTTCACCAATTTTATAATTTTAATCAACTCCATATTTTTATATTTAAACACGAAATATTCCAGGTTGTGTTGTTTGTTATGTTATTTTGTTTTGCAGTTTGTTTTATCGTCGATCGCTGACGCTCTTTTGTGTTTACTAAGGCGACATCGCCGACAGACAAATTTATTTTATCGTCGTCGCTTGTAGTTGTCGGTCTTGTTCTGTTTATACCTTTAGATAGTGGTTGTGTCATTAAGAATTTTGGTAAGTGCATTGATTGCATTATTAATAACACCTGTATGGTTTCCAGTAAACTTTAAGAAGTGGCGATATATCTTTAGTGAGCAGACTGGTTACATCTTTTAAAATTGAGCTTAGAAGGTCAAGCAGAGGTTTAACAAGGGTAGTAACAGCATCAGAGCAGCATTAATGACAGCGGCAGAATCATCGTCCGGGATGGCAAGCTCAACATGCGCAACCTGTTAAATAATTCATCATATTTATAATTTTTTATGTTAGTGGAATACTTACAACAACTCCGAGAAGAACAATCAACAAAATTTTGAGTTGCATTTTAATTTCAATTTAAATATGTATAGAACAACTGACAAACTTAAAGCTTGATTGTGAACTGAATGATTTTGGATGGAATTTGTCTAACTTTGTATACCTAAGTTTGTATTAATATTTACACAATTTGTAAATTTGAGAAATAATACGCAATACAATTAAAACAAATAAGAAAATGTGAAATTTGCCAAAAACAATTTTGTTTCTTTATTTTTGTATATATTACTTAACTAAATATTATTGGTACAAGTGTTTAAATCGATCGCTCACTTTATAATATCATGCGATAGTTCGAGGTTATAATATTTAAATTTCAGTGAACGAAGGTCAATTAGAAGCTTAGTATTGGTCTCGATCACAAATCTCGTTGTAACTTTAACAACGGGAAATATTTTTTTGTATGGTTGTGTGGGTATTTCGTTTGGATATGGATTTTTACTTTTTGACGTTTGATAAAATTTTGAAACTGGTTGTAAATGAATTACAAATTTAAGGTTGAGTAGAATTGCTGCTTGAAAAATGCTTAAGATTCGCACGAAGAAAAAGAGTTGTGTCAAGCAGGACGTGATTTCCGACTATATTCTGAATTTATTAATTTAAAATTTATTAGAATACTTTTGAATTTCAAAATATACATCTATAATTAGGTAATATGTTATTTATAACTTTGAGCCGCCATTTTGACATATATGCATTTGGCATCATCAGTCGCCATGTTGGCATTTTGTAATATTTTCGATCAAGTCATTTGGGTAATCACCACAAATATTGGCGCGCAGCTCGCCAAAATTCGATTTTATTATCACAAATCACATTTTATCTGTTACAGATGGTCATGCTCAATCCTAAAATGCCTCAAACCTGTTCAAAATAGACAAATAATATTCTGCATGTCGTATTAATCAAAACATTCAATAAACGTCAAAATAAAAATGTATTGACAATATAGGGTGGTTCAATAATTTCGTAGGGGAAATTTTATATTTTAGTACTAATCTAATATATAATTACCCAATTCATTAACTAACTCCGGAACGCTTTTCTTATATTTCTATTTACATATCAAAATATTATAACTGAGTAGCCTAAGTGAAAGAGGTGTTGAGCAGTGTTACCGTTTTGGATACTATAGTATCCATTGGATACTTTTCGTCATTAAATTTAGAATTTTGGTACTTGGATACTGGCGGACTATATATGATACTTTTTGTAATTGCATATAATTTTGAATATTGATTACCATTTCTTTGTACTGGAAATCAAATTTCATTTTAGTTAGTACTGAATAAATTGCTGAATTGATTTGTTTCGAGGGATTTTATTATTATCTTTATCTATTTGTTATTTTGTCATCCATTTCATATCGTCCGTACCGACAAAATCGACAATTTGACATACTCGCTCGTGAAAATCAAGTAATATTATTTGTGCGTTTAATGTTTGTATATATGTATTAATGAATAATGGATACGTAAGTAAAGTTAATTTGTTACGAAATATATAGTTAACTATTATTATTATTACATATAATTTTACAGATATTTAATTCGGACTAAGAAAGATGCACCTGCAGCAACAGCAATACAGACATCATCAAAATCAATGTAAGTTTAATAGCAATTTAGGTTAGATCTTAACTTTGTAAGTAAATCATTATTTCAATGTTTGAATAGGTTATTGTATCTTAGATATATAATCTTTAAAAATATGTAATCTAAAGCGGAAATTTCTAAAATGTTTTCAGAATAGCTTCATCTCAAAGACAAGAAGAAACTGAATTAAACTGTTCAAAGCTAAACGTAGACACCCAAAGAATTCTTCGTAATTATTCAAGTGACGATAGTAGTGCTAGTGATGAATATGATCCCGCTTTAAAGTGAAACGTTTGAGAACATTCAGGTACCAGTGGCTAGAACAATTTAAATGGGTGCAGAATATGTAAATCTGGTTCCGCCTATTGCACAAATATTAAATCACACCTTATTCGACACGGTGGCCGTACATCTCATGCAAAAAATTTGGAAGCCAGCAAAGCTATTCCAATCAACGTTCATTTTACAAACCCAATTAAGCTTACACTAGAGCGACAAGTGAAAGAGGCAGAATTCATGATAATAATGTTCTGTATAATGCATCACTTACCATTTTCGTTGCTGGATTTTTTACCCAGTTTACTCAGGAAATGCTGCCCAGATTCAAACATCGCCAAAAATATTAAATGTGGACGAACCAAAGGTACTTACATCACGAAAAATGTTTTGGGTGAAAAAGGTCGACAAGACGTAGCGTGCCAGTTACGTAATCAGAAATATTCCCTAATAATCGACGAAACGACCGACGTTAGCGCAGCTAAGGCCTTAGCCGTAGTTGCTCGTGTATTTGATAAAAAGAGGGGTTTGATACGGGATAGATTTTTAGAATTGCTACAACTAGGAAAAACGGATGCGGGTTCCATTTATTCATCAATTGTGGATTATTTGCATGTGTTAAATATTCCTTTACACAATTTAATTGGTCTGGGTGCAGATAATGCTTCGCTGATGTTTGGACAGTTTACTGGAGTTCAAGCGCGTTTTAAGGAATTAATTCCAAATCTCCTGTTCATAAATTGCATCTGCCATTCGTTGCATTTATGTTCTAGTAATGCTTGCCAGAAGTTACCGTACTCAATTGAAAAGCTAACACGAAACATATTTAACTTCTTTGCTCATAGCTCCAAAAGATGCAGCGATTTGCAGGAATTTCAAATTTATTTTAACATCAAGCCCCATAAAATGCTTGGCGTCGCTCAAACACGATGGTTGCTGGAGGCGGTTGTAAATCGAGTGCTGGAACAATGGGATGCTCTACAGCTATACTTCGTCTCATCCAGTCTGGAAAACAAAGGCGCACGAGACAACGCTAAAAAATTAGCACAACAATTAGCTAATCCCGCCCACAAGGTATATTTTTTATTTTTATCATATATTTTTTTTTAAAATTGTAAATAAGATAAATCTAGAATTTCAATCGGAGCAAGTTCGAATTCATTTGATGCTTGAAACGATGGAAAATAATTATAAATTAATCTTAAGCAATTTTATAAAACCCACCTGCTTAAGAAATGTGGCAATGGCAAATATAAAGGAATTGGATTTCCATAATGAGCACAATCATTTAGAGTTATCAAATATTTCAATGGGCTCCGCAACAGAATCGTATCTATTATCTAACAATATTGATGAAGATCAATTGCTTACAATTGTAACAAACGTAAAGCAATTTTATATTGAGCTTGCTCAACAAATACTAAAACGATTTGACTTTAGTAATCCAATTTTTAAATATTTTTGTTTGATAAATCCGGAAAAAATTCTTTCAGAAGCAGTACCTGTAAATTTAGTCCCGTTATTAAATGCGTTTCCTAATCTAATTAGTAGCGAAAGTGACAAAGACGAAATTCTAGACGAGTTCAAATTACTCGTCATTTCAACACATCTAAATACCTTAGATAGAAAAAACGTTGAACAATTTTGGCTAAAACTTGGTGAATTGAACAATTCGTTGGGAGAACCTATTTATGGAAAACTATCCAATTTTATGATGGGTTTGATGAGTCTACCCCATAGTTCTGCAGCTGCTGAACGTGTTTTTTCCGACCTTAATCAGACAAAGCACAAAAAAACCAATCGTTTGTTAGTTGACACGGTTGAGTCAATGATGGCAGCAAAAGAAATTTTGACGCCAGAAGAACGCAAATCAATTAGTTCCAATAAGGCAAGTGAAGTATGGACACCAAAGCCGGAACATACATTATTCTAAGCAAATTCTTTGTTGCATGTGATTTATTTTTTACTTATGTGATTTATATTTTACCTATTTTTCCTTATTTTGTAAAAAGACTGTAACGAATTTTTAGACTTTATGGTTTATAATTTATATGTATGTACCTATTTTATCTATTTTATTAGATATATTATTTATTTATAAATGCCTTAAATGGTAGCAGGGATTTAACATTTATGAATTAAACCAAATTTTGTATTTTATTTAAGTTAACATATAAGAAAAATGTGATTGAAAAGAGTGATTTTATTTTATTTTGAATAAATATATTCTCGTATACAAATATACGAACCTATTTAACTTTTTTTAATGAAACTTAAATTGGATACTTTTATGGATACCTTTTTTATGATTAAATAGATAATTTAAATTTTTTCTGAGTGGTAACACTGGTTGAGATATTAACAACAAATTGCGAACGGAAAATATCTCGAGTTCGATGTTCACTCAAAATTCATTTTTTTTTTTTAGTATTCATTTAATGACCAAATATTTTACTATAAATTAAATATTCCGCTTTATAATTACATAGTTTTATATTTGGGCCTAAATGTATGCGAACACGACTATAAGTTATTTAAAAACTTTTATATTTAGTTGTAGGAAGCCATGAGAATTTTTTGGTAAACATTTTTTCCTATCATAAACTTCTTGGCATGCTATGTTTGAAACAATATAACAATGAAAGTTAAATAATTTAGGTTGAACGTGGCTTAGTAGTAACGTATTGGAATAGAGCGGCTAAGGTCTGGGGTTCGATTGTGCCAAAGGAATTTTAGGTAGTTAAGTTTTTCCAATTTATATTTGTTTGACATCATCACGTCTTACACCATGTATGTGAAGTTAGCCCAGGATTTCATCCCAGAAAATAAAAAAGTTGAATCAGGCAACCCTCGTAAAATTTTGTGAAGTTAGCCCAGCCCAGAATTGAATAATTTTTAAATTTAAAACTTATTAAAAAAAAATAAAAAATAGCTAAGAATATCAAAATTAAATAATTAAGCAATATTTCCAACTAAAAAATAAACGTAAAAAATATTTATCCCTTTCAAAATATTGAAAAATTTATAGGCTTTTTGAAGAAATAATATTGATTTCTCGTCTGTAATACTAAAAGGTACAAATTGTCGGATTAAGGCTCAATGGTTATTAGATGGACATACACATAGCTTACTTTTGGCCGAATTTGAAGAAAATCGTACCGTTGCAACTATTGCAATTTGGCCCATGGGCCCAAATTCCATACCATTTTTGAAGTAAAATTGGATTTTTCGTCTGTAATACTAAAAGGTACAATTTGTCGGATTAAGGCTCAATGGTTATTAGATGGACATACACATAGCTTACTTTTGGCCGAATTTGAAGAAAATCGTACCGTTGCAACTATTGCAATTTGGCCCATGGGCCCAAATTCCATACCATTTTTGAAGTAAAATTGGATTTTTCGTCTGTAATACTAAAAGGTACAATTTGTCGGATTAAGGCTCAATGGTTATTAGATGGACATACACATAGCTTACTTTTGGCCGAATTTGAAGAAAATCGTACCGTTGCAACTATTGCAATTTGGCCCATGGGCCCAAATTCCATACCATTTTTGAAGTAAAATTGGATTTTTCGTCTGTAATACTAAAAGGTACAATTTGTCGGATTAAGGCTCAATGGTTATTAGATGGACATACACATAGCTTACTTTTGGCCGAATTTGAAGAAAATCGTACCGTTGCAACTATTGCAATTTGGCCCATGGGCCCAAATTCCATACCATTTTTGAAGTAAAATTGGATTTTTCGTCTGTAATACTAAAAGGTACAATTTGTCGGATTAAGGCTCAATGGTTATTAGATGGACATACACATAGCTTACTTTTGGCCGAATTTGAAGAAAATCGTACCGTTGCAACTATTGCAATTTGGCCCATGGGCCCAAATTCCATACCATTTTTGAAGTAAAATTGGATTTTTCGTCTGTAATACTAAAAGGTACAATTTGTCGGATTAAGGCTCAATGGTTATTAGATGGGCATACACGTAGCTTACTTTTGGCCGAATTTGAAGAAAATCGTACCGTTGCAACTATTGCAATTTGGCCCATGGGCCCTAATTCCATACCATTTTTGAAGTAAAATTGGATTTTTCGTCTGTAATACTAAAAGGTACAATTTGTCGGATTAAGGCTCAATGGTTATTAGATGGACATACACATAGCTTACTTTTGGCCGAATTTGAAGAAAATCGTACCGTTGCAACTATTGCAATTTGGCCCATGGGCCCAAATTCCATACCATTTTTGAAGTAAAATTGGATTTTTCGTCTGTAATACTAAAAGGTACAATTTGTCGGATTAAGGCTAAATGGTTATTAGATGGACATACACATAGCTTACTTTTGGCCGAATTTGAAGAAAATCGTACCGTTGCAACTATTGCAATTTGGCCCATGGGCCCAAATTCCATACCATTTTTGAAGTAAAATTGGATTTTTCGTCTGTAATACTAAAAGGTACAATTTGTCGGATTAAGGCTCAATGGTTATTAGATGGACATACACATAGCTTACTTTTGGCCGAATTTGAAGAAAATCGTACCGTTGCAACTATTGCAATTTGGCCCATGGGCCCAAATTCCATACCATTTTTGAAGTAAAATTGGATTTTTCGTCTGTAATACTAAAAGGTACAATTTGTCGGATTAAGGCTAAATGGTTATTAGATGGACATACACATAGCTTACTTTTGGCCGAATTTGAAGAAAATCGTACCGTTGCAACTATTGCAATTTGGCCCATGGGCCCAAATTCCATACCATTTTTGAAGTAAAATTGGATTTTTCGTCTGTAATACTAAAAGGTACAATTTGTCGGATTAAGGCTCAATGGTTATTAGATGGACATATACATAGCTTACTTTTGGCCAAATTTGAAGAAAATCGTACCGTTGCAACTATTGCAATTTGGCCCATGGGCCCAAATTCCATACCATTTTTGAAGTAAAATTGGATTTTTCGTCTGTAATACTAAAAGGTACAATTTGTCGGATTAAGGCTCAATGGTTATTAGATGGACATACACATAGCTTACTTTTGGCCGAATTTGAAGAAAATCGTACCGTTGCAACTATTGCAATTTGGCCCATGGGCCCAAATTCCATACCATTTTTGAAGTAAAATTGGATTTTTCGTCTGTAATACTAAAAGGTACAATTTGTCGGATTAAGGCTCAATGGTTATTAGATGGACATACACATAGCTTACTTTTGGCCGAATTTGAAGAAAATCGTACCGTTGCAACTATTGCAATTTGGCCCATGGGCCCAAATTCCATACCATTTTTGAAGTAAAATTGGATTTTTCGTCTGTAATACTAAAAGGTACAATTTGTCGGATTAAGGCTCAATGGTTATTAGATGGACATACACATAGCTTACTTTTGGCCGAATTTGAAGAAAATCGTACCGTTGCAACTATTGCAATTTGGCCCATGGGCCCAAATTCCATACCATTTTTGAAGTAAAATTGGATTTTTCGTCTGTAATACTAAAAGGTACAATTTGTCGGATTAAGGCTCAATGGTTATTAGATGGACATACACATAGCTTACTTTTGGCCGAATTTGAAGAAAATCGTACCGTTGCAACTATTGCAATTTGGCCCATGGGCCCAAATTCCATACCATTTTTGAAGTAAAATTGGATTTTTCGTCTGTAATACTAAAAGGTACAATTTGTCGGATTAAGGCTCAATGGTTATTAGATGGACATACACATAGCTTACTTTTGGCCGAATTTGAAGAAAATCGTACCGTTGCAACTATTGCAATTTGGCCCATGGGCCCAAATTCCATACCATTTTTGAAGTAAAATTGGATTTTTCGTCTGTAATACTAAAAGGTACAATTTGTCGGATTAAGGCTCAATGGTTATTAGATGGACATACACGTAGCTTACTTTTGGCCGAATTTGAAGAAAATCGTACCGTTGCAACTATTGCAATTTGGCCCATGGGCCCTAATTCCATACCATTTTTGAAGTAAAATTGGATTTTTCGTCTGTAATACTAAAAGGTACAATTTGTCGGATTAAGGCTCAATGGTTATTAGATGGACATACACATAGCTTACTTTTGGCCGAATTTGAAGAAAATCGTACCGTTGCAACTATTGCAATTTGGCCCATGGGCCCAAATTCCATACCATTTTTGAAGTAAAATTGGATTTTTCGTCTGTAATACTAAAAGGTACAATTTGTCGGATTAAGGCTAAATGGTTATTAGATGGACATACACATAGCTTACTTTTGGCCGAATTTGAAGAAAATCGTACCGTTGCAACTATTGCAATTTGGCCCATGGGCCCAAATTCCATACCATTTTTGAAGTAAAATTGGATTTTTCGTCTGTAATACTAAAAGGTACAATTTGTCGGATTAAGGCTCAATGGTTATTAGATGGACATACACATAGCTTACTTTTGGCCGAATTTGAAGAAAATCGTACCGTTGCAACTATTGCAATTTGGCCCATGGGCCCAAATTCCATACCATTTTTGAAGTAAAATTGGATTTTTCGTCTGTAATACTAAAAGGTACAATTTGTCGGATTAAGGCTAAATGGTTATTAGATGGACATACACATAGCTTACTTTTGGCCGAATTTGAAGAAAATCGTACCGTTGCAACTATTGCAATTTGGCCCATGGGCCCAAATTCCATACCATTTTTGAAGTAAAATTGGATTTTTCGTCTGTAATACTAAAAGGTACAATTTGTCGGATTAAGGCTCAATGGTTATTAGATGGACATATACATAGCTTACTTTTGGCCAAATTTGAAGAAAATCGTACCGTTGCAACTATTGCAATTTGGCCCATGGGCCCAAATTCCATACCATTTTTGAAGTAAAATTGGATTTTTCGTCTGTAATACTAAAAGTTACAATTTGTCGGATTAAGGCTCAATGGGTATTAGATGGACATACACATAGCTTACTTTTGGCCAAATTTGAAAAAAATCGTACCGTTGAAACTATTGCAATTTGGCCCATGGGCCCAAATTCCATACCATTTTTGAAGTAAAATTTGATTTTTCGTCTGTAATACTAAAAGGTACAATTTGTCGGATTAAGGCTCAATGGTTATTAGATGGACATACACGTAGCTTACTTTTGGCCAAATTTGAAGAAAATCGTACCGTTGCAACTATTGCAATTTGGCCCATGGGCCCAAATTCCATACCATTTTTGAAGTAAAATTGGATTTTTCGTCTGTAATACTAAAAGGTACAATTTGTCGGATTAAGGCTCAATGGTTATTAGATGGACATACACATAGCTTACTTTTGGCCAAATTTGAAGAAAATCGTACCGTTGGAACTATTGCAATTTGGCCCATGGGCCCAAATTCCATACCATTTTTGAAGTAAAATTGGATTTTTCGTCTGTAATACTAAAAGTTACAATTTGTCGGATTAAGGCTCAATGGTTATTAGATGGACATACACATAGCTTACTTTTGGCCAAATTTGAAGAAAATCGTACCGTTGCAACTATTGCAATTTGGCCCATGGGCCTAAATTCCATACCATTTTTGAAGTAAAATTGGATTTTTCGTCTTTAATACTAAAAGTTACAATTTGTCGGATTAAGGCTCAATGGTTATTAGATGGACATAAACATAGCTTACTTTTGGCCAAATTTGAAGAAAATCGTACCGTTGCAACTATTGCAATTTGGCCCATGGGCCCAAATTCCATACCATTTTTGAAGTAAAATTTGATTTTTCGTCTGTAATACTAAAAGGTACAATTTGTCGGATTAAGGCTCAATGGTTATTAGATGGACATACACGTAGCTTACTTTTGGCCAAATTTGAAGAAAATCGTACCGTTGCAACTATTGCAATTTGGCCCATGGGCCCAAATTCCATACCATTTTTGAAGTAAAATTGGATTTTTCGTCTGTAATACTAAAAGGTACGATTTGTCGGATTAAGGCTCAATGGTTATTAGATGGACATACACATAGCTTACTTTTGGCCGAATTTGAAGAAAATCGTACCGTTGCAACTATTGCAATTTGGCCCATGGGCCCAAATTCCATACCATTTTTGAAGTAAAATTGGATTTTTCGTCTGTAATACTAAAAGGTACAATTTGTCGGATTAAGGCTCAATGGTTATTAGATGGACATACACATAGCTTACTTTTGGCCGAATTTGAAGAAAATCGTACCGTTGCAACTATTGCAATTTGGCCCATGGGCCCAAATTCCATACCATTTTTGAAGTAAAATTGGATTTTTCGTCTGTAATACTAAAAGGTACAATTTGTCGGATTAAGGCTCAATGGTTATTAGATGGACATACACATAGCTTACTTTTGGCCGAATTTGAAGAAAATCGTACCGTTGCAACTATTGCAATTTGGCCCATGGGCCCAAATTCCATACCATTTTTGAAGTAAAATTGGATTTTTCGTCTGTAATACTAAAAGGTACAATTTGTCGGATTAGGGCTCAATGGTTATTAGATGGACATACACATAGCTTACTTTTGGCCGAATTTGAAGAAAATCGTACCGTTGCAACTATTGCAATTTGGCCCATGGGCCCAAATTCCATACCATTTTTGAAGTAAAATTGGATTTTTCGTCTGTAATACTAAAAGTTACAATTTGTCGGATTAAGGCTCAATGGTTATTAGATGGACATACACATAGCTTACTTTTGGCCAAATTTGAAGAAAATCGTACCGTTGAAACTATTGCAATTTGGCCCATGGGCCCAAATTCCATACCATTTTTGAAGTAAAATTGGATTTTTCGTCTGTAATACTAAAAGGTACAATTTGTCGGATTAAGGCTCAATGGTTATTAGATGGACATACACGTAGCTTACTTTTGGCCAAATTTGAAGAAAATCGTACCGTTGCAACTATTGCAATTTGGCCCATGGGCCCAAATTCCATACCATTGTTGAAGTAAAATTGGATTTTTCGTCTGTAATACTAAAAGTTACAATTTGTCGGATTAAGGCTCAATGGTTATTACATGGACATAAACATAGCTTACTTTTGGCCAAATTTGAAGAAAATCGTGCCGTTGCAACTATTGCAATTTGGCCCATGGGCCCAAATTCCATACCATTTTTGAAGTAAAATTGGATTTTTCGTCTGTAATACTAAAAGTTACAATTTGTCGGATTAAGGCTCAATGGTTATTAGATGGACATAAACATAGCTTACTTTTGGCCAAATTTGAAGAAAATCGTGCCGTTGCAACTATTGCAATTTGGCCCATGGGCCCAAATTCCATACCATTTTTGAAGTAAAATTGGATTTTTCGTCTGTAATACTAAAAGTTACAATTTGTCGGATTAAGGCTCAATGGTTATTAGATGGACATACACGTAGCTTACTTTTGGCCAAATTTGAAGAAAATCGTACCGTTGCAACTATTGCAATTTGGCCCATGGGCCCAAATTCCATACCATTTTTGAAGTAAAATTGGATTTTTCGTCTTTAATACTAAAAGTTACAATTTGTCGAATTAAGGCTCAATGGTTATTAGATGGACATACACATAGCTTACTTTTGGCCAAATTTGAAGAAAATCGTACCGTTGCAACTATTGTAATTTGGCCCATGGGCCCAAATTCCATACCATTGTTGAAGTAAAATTGGATTTTTCGTCTTTAATACTAAAAGTTACAATTTGTCGGATTAAGGCTCAATGGTTATTAGATGGACATACACATAGCTTACTTTTGGCCAAATTTGAAGAAAATCGTGCCGTTGCAACTATTGCAATTTGGCCCATGGGCCCAAATTCCATACCATTTTTGAAGTAAAATTGGATTTTTCGTCTTTAATACTAAAAGTTACAATTTGTCGAATTAAGTCTCAATGGTTATTAGATGGACATACACATAGCTTACTTTTGGCCAAATTTGAAGAAAATCGTACCGTTGCAACTATTGTAATTTGGCCCATGGGCCCAAATTCCATACCATTGTTGAAGTAAAATTGGATTTTTCGTCTTTAATACTAAAAGTTACAATTTGTCGGATTAAGGCTCAATGGTTATTAGATGGACATAAACATAGCTTACTTTTGGCCAAATTTGAAGAAAATCGTGCCGTTGCAACTATTGCAATTTGGCCCATGGACCCAAATTCCATACCATTTTTGAAGTAAAATTGGATTTTTCGTCTGTAATACTAAAAGTTACAATTTGTCGGATTAAGGCTCAATGGTTATTAGATGGACATACACGTAGCTTACTTTTGGCCAAATTTGAAGAAAATCGTACCGTTGCAACTATTGTAATTTGGCCCATGGGCCCAAATTCCATACCATTGTTGAAGTAAAATTGGATTTTTCGTCTTTAATACTAAAAGTTACAATTTGTCGAATTAAGGCTCAATGGTTATTAGATGGACATACACATAGCTTACTTTTGGCCAAATTTGAAGAAAATCGTACCGTTGCAACTATTGTAATTTGGCCCATGGGCCCAAATTCCATACCATTGTTGAAGTAAAATTGGATTTTTCGTCTTTAATACTAAAAGTTACAATTTGTCGGATTAAGGCTCAATGGTTATTAGATGGACATAAACATAGCTTACTTTTGGCCAAATTTGAAGAAAATCGTGCCGTTGCAACTATTGCAATTTGGCCCATGGACCCAAATTCCATACCATTTTTGAAGTAAAATTGGATTTTTCGTCTGTAATACTAAAAGTTACAATTTGTCGGATTAAGGCTCAATGGTTATTAGATGGACATACACGTAGCTTACTTTTGGCCAAATTTGAAGAAAATCGTACCGTTGCAACTATTGTAATTTGGCCCATGGGCCCAAATTCCATACCATTTTTGAAGTAAAATTGGATTTTTCGTCTTTAATACTAAAAGTTACAATTTGTCGGATTAAGGCTCAATGGTTATTAGATGGACATACACATAGCTTACTTTTGGCCAAATTTGAAGAAAATCGTGCCGTTGCAACTATTGCAATTTGGCCCATGGGCCCAAATTCCATACCATTTTTGAAGTAAAATTGGATTTTTCGTCTGTAATACTAAAAGTTACAATTTGTCGGATTAAGGCTCAATGGTTATTAGATGGACATAAACATAGCTTACTTTTGGCCAAATTTGAAGAAAATCGTACCGTTGCAACTATTGCAATTTGGCCCATGGGCCAAATTCCATACCATTTTTGAAGTAAAATTGGATTTTTCGTCTGTAATACTAAAAGGTACAAATTGTCGGATTAAGGCTCAATGGTTATTAGATGGACATACACATAGCTTACTTTTGGCCAAATTTGAAGAAAATCGTACCGTTGCAACTATTGCAATTTGGCCCATGGGCCCAAATTCCATACCATTTTTGAAGTAAAATTGGATTTTTCGTCTGTAATACTAAAAGGTACAAATTGTCGGATTAAGGCTCAATGGTTATTAGATGGATATACACATAGCTTACTTTTGGCCGAATTTGAAGAAAATCGTACCGTTGCAACTATTGCAATTTGGCCCATGGGCCCAAATTCCATACCATTTTTGAAGTAAAATTGGATTTTTCGTCTGTAATACTAAAAGGTACAATTTGTCGGATTAAGGCTCAATGGTTATTAGATGGACATACACATAGCTTACTTTTGGCCAAATTTGAAGAAAATCGTACCGTTGCAACTATTGCAATTTGGCCCATGGGCCCAAATTCCATACCATTTTTGAAGTAAAATTGGATTTTTCGTCTGTAATACTAAAAGGTACAATTTGTCGGATTAAGGCTCAATGGTTATTAGATGGACATAAACGTAGCTTACTTTTGGCCGAATTTGAAGAAAATCGTACCGTTGCAACTATTGCAATTTGGCCCATGGGCCCAAATTCCATACCATTTTTGAAGTAAAATTGGATTTTTCGTCTGTAATACTAAAAGGTACAATTTGTCGGATTAAGGCTCAATGGTTATTAGATGGACATACACGTAGCTTACTTTTGGCCGAATTTGAAGAAAATCGTACCGTTGCAACTATTGCAATTTGGCCCATGGGCCCAAATTCCATACCATTTTTGAAGTAAAATTGGATTTTTCGTCTGTAATACTAAAAGGTACAATTTGTCGGATTAAGGCTCAATGGTTATTAGATGGACATACACATAGCTTACTTTTGGCCAAATTTGAAGAAAATCGTACCGTTGCAACTATTGCAATTTGGCCCATGGGCCCAAATTCCATACCATTTTTGAAGTAAAATTGGATTTTTCGTCTGTAATACTAAAAGGTACAAATTGTCGGATTAAGGCTCAATGGTTATTAGATGGACATACACATAGCTTACTTTTGGCCGAATTTGAAGAAAATCGTACCGTTGCAACTATTGCAATTTGGCCCATGGGCCCAAATTCCATACCATTTTTGAAGTAAAATTGGATTTTTCGTCTGTAATACTAAAAGGTACAAATTGTCGGATTAAGGCTCAATGGTTATTAGATGGACATACACATAGCTTACTTTTGGCCGAATTTGAAGAAAATCGTACCGTTGCAACTATTGCAATTTGGCCCATGGGCCCAAATTCCATACCATTTTTGAAGTAAAATTGGATTTTTCGTCTGTAATACTAAAAGGTACAATTTGTCGGATTAAGGCTCAATGGTTATTAGATGGACATACACGTAGCTTACTTTTGGCCGAATTTGAAGAAAATCGTACCGTTGCAACTATTGCAATTTGGCCCATGGGCCCAAATTCCATACCATTTTTGAAGTAAAATTGGATTTTTCGTCTGTAATACTAAAAGGTACAATTTGTCGGATTAAGGCTCAATGGTTATTAGATGGACATACACGTAGCTTACTTTTGGCCGAATTTGAAGAAAATCGTACCGTTGCAACTATTGCAATTTGGCCCATGGGCCCAAATTCCATACCATTTTTGAAGTAAAATTGGATTTTTCGTCTGTAATACTAAAAGGTACAAATTGTCGGATTAAGGCTCAATGGTTATTAGATGGACATACACATAGCTTACTTTTGGCCGAATTTGAAGAAAATCGTACCGTTGCAACTATTGCAATTTGGCCCATGGGCCCAAATTCCATACCATTTTTGAAGTAAAATTGGATTTTTCGTCTGTAATACTAAAAGTTACAATTTGTCGGATTAAGGCTCAATGGTTATTAGATGGACATACACGTAGCTTACTTTGGCCGAATTTGAAGAAAATCGTACCGTTGCAACTATTGCAATTTGGCCCATGGGCCCAAATTCCATACCATTTTTGAAGTAAAATTGGATTTTTCGTCTGTAATACTAAAAGGTACAATTTGTCGGATTAAGGCTCAATGGTTCATTTTTGAAGTAAAATTGGATTTTTCGTCTGTAATACTAAAAGTTACAATTTGTCGGATTAAGGCTCAATGGTTATTAGATGGACATACACGTAGCTTACTTTTGGCCGAATTTGAAGTAAATCGTACCCTTGCAACTATTGCAATTTGGCCCATGGGCCCAAATTCCATACCATTTTTGAAGTAAAATTGGATTTTTCGTCTGTAATACTAAAAGTTACAATTTGTCGGATTAAGGCTCAATGGTTATTAGATGGACATACACATAGCTTACTATTGGCCAAATTTGAAGAAAATCGTACCGTTGCAACTATTGCAATTTGGCCCATGGGCCCAAATTCCATACCATTGTTGAAGTAAAATTGGATTTTTCGTCTTTAATACTAAAAGTTACAATTTGTCTTGCGTTTGTTGCGCCGAATCCACCGATGATAATGCCCACTTACATGGTAGTTATCCAATTATGATGTTTTTTTTTTGCATTTTATCGATGTTGATTTTAATTATTTTTATTTATATCGAGGTACGAATTTAGTATCTCATTTTTATGACGATATCACCTCATACTCTAATTATCTCTCTTCTTCCAACCCAGAAAAAAAAACTTCTTGTCCATCATCCAAATAAAAAACAAAAACAAACCGGAAACTCAAAAATCAAGTAATTAAATTGGCTTACCCAACTAGCCAATGTATACAATCAATGAAGCATAAAAAAAAATTATTACATACTTTGCTAGGGCAAAGTAGACTACCATAAGTTGTCTATTTTAGATACTGGTGTTTATAAATTAACATGCTCGGATTGCCCCGCTTTTTACATAGGCCAAACGGGACGTTCATTTAGAGAGAGGTTTAGAGAACATGTCAAAGGAATCGGAAAAATGAATACAGGATCCAAATTCGCGCAACATATAAGCCCCATGCTCCAATTTAGAGGTGCTGTATAGGATGATAAAAGGAGATATATGATGGATCATGTAGAGGAATTTGAAATATTTATGAACAAAGAAAATCAATTTATGTTGAACAGCAAAATTAACACTGCTACAAATAAAATATACGAGCTGATTTTCAACGGCTAAACGACGTTAACGAAGGTTTTTGTAAATATGGAAAATATACAAATCAACCACTGAACATTTGTTGGGTATTTGTTTCAATTCAATAAGTATTCAGCTGAAGATGAAGTTTGTTGGCATCGAAATCGAAATATATAAAATATAAAGGGCTGAAACCTCCCGAGGTGATCAGAACTTCGTTCTTTGGTATCTTCAATCATAAAGTTGGTGTGACAGTTTTGACATTATTGATTTCTATTTTAACCTACATATATTTACTTATACAACAACAGCCAAACAGGTCAAAAGCTTCAAAAACATGGGTACAGGCATCCAATTTAAAACGAAAAATCGTATTCTAGAACTTTATACCGAAAGTAGTATAACAAATTATACTGATACTTCTAACCGTTTAACTGACCATATTTCAGAAATTTATCCAAAAACTCATTTAAGAATCCCATTTACAACGCACATGTCAAATTTCATAACAAACGGGTAAAGAAAACCTAAGTTCTATCCTACTTAGCCATATTCCAGAGCTTTATCCAAAAATCATTTTGGAATCCTATTTCCAATACACATCAAATTTCATCATAATCGGTTGAGAAATAACCAAGTTCCATCCTACTTGGCCATATTCCAGAGCTTTATAAACAATTATTTTATAATTCCATTCCCAACACACAAATCAAATTTCATAATAATCGGTTGAGAAATAGACAGGTTCCATCATATTTGACCATATTTCAGAATTTCAACCAGAAATCGTTTTAAAATCCCAGAACTTCATCCAAAAAACATTTTAGATTCCTATTTCCCACACACATGTCAAATTTCATAATAATCGGTTGATAAATAGGCAAGTTCCATCATATAAACAATTTATTATCTACTCACTACATCCTAATGCAACCCTAACTCAACTCCAACTCAACTTCAACTCAACCCGCAAATTGACCCCTAACTTAACCTTCAAATCAATTCCAAATTCAATGCCCAATTCAATAATCAAACCAGCATATATAAAAAAATCGTAAATATTTATAAAAGCAGGTATTTTGGGTCAATTTTGGGCGAAAAAAAAATCCAAATCGGACAAGCCGTTCTCGAGATACCATGGGTCCAGACACACAGACATCCAGACACACAGACAGACGAACGGACATTTTTTTTTTTGCATTTTCAGACTCAGGGACTTTCAAAACGTCGAGAAAAGTGGTTTTGGACAAACCAAATTTTTCGTCATTTTTGACAGGATTTCAATACTTTGGTCTTTTTAGACCGAAGTAATTAAAAATAAATAAAAACAGCGTTTTAATTATATTTATATACTACACTGTGTCTATTAGAAGCAAAACATGCTCATGTCTATTACATGCTGTTCTAAGAAAAATCAAAAATACTTCTCATTCCTTACAAAACGAAAAATTTACATTTTTCGCAATTTTTATTGATTAAATGCGAATAATTGTTGTGAAAAATAGTTACCACCCACATTTTAAAATATTATTTTGCAAAATATGAATAATTAAAAATTGGATAAGGAACGTTTTGTTTTGAATCACCTAGGATAAGGTGTATTTTGGTTTGATTTAAAGAAAAAGCTGTTTTTTCTTTCAATTTATTAAATTTAAAAATAAAAACTATCAGGTATCACATTTTGGTTCAGTACAAATAAAAAAATAACATAATGACTTTCATTGCACTTTTTGAACTTTTAAAAATAAAATTTATGTTTTTCTATAACTAAACTCTTAAGTCACTTTCACCTTTAGCCATTCCACAAATTTCTGGTTCTGGGATATCCGCAATAGTTTGATGAGCTGCATCCAGAATATTTTTATAAAATTGCAGATTTTCATAATACACCAGTTTGGGCCAAAGTGCTTATTAAGTAGCTGATTAACATCATTGAGTTTCTCCGATTTCACCGAAACGCTACCTGGGAGAACTTCAAGAGTCAACAATTTTGAAGTTTTTGCCCCTTTTTGAGGACTGATTTGTATTCTCCTACATCCGACTTATACGCTACTTCGCCACGAATATTAACTGACCTGTTTTGCCGAATTAGGATAAACCTTTTGGCAGCATTAAATTTAAAATGCCACTGGCCAGGTGGCTTAAATATAGCATTTGAAGCCTTTTTAAAGTCTATAACTCGACAGTCTGGACTTCCTAAATTAATAATACTACCGTGGCCCGCATACATTTCCTAGTATTCCTCGGGTTAGATAATTGTTTCAACCCTCTTAGCTTTTTTTCTCTAGTTGCGCAAAGACGCGATCCGTCATTGAAAATTATTTCAATTTGTTCGATTTGCTTAGGAGCTTTCATTCTCAACCAGTATGCGCACATTACCATTATTGAGCTATTTTTATTTTGCGCTCCACAACCGTCGCATATAAGCCTAACTTTACGAAGTTCATTACTAAATTACATATTTTACAATCGATGATAAACAGCAGATGCGATATCATTTGATCCCTTTGGGCGGCAATTCTCCGTCCATAGGTATATTGTAGGACAACGTTTCCTTTCTCTAATTTTGAATTTGCCGTACCGCCAACTATTCCTAGATTATAGAAATTAAGTTGCCTGCTGTAATATGCTGCTTGGTCAGCCAATTTAGGCAGGAGCATAGTTTTTTGGCAATCAAACGAAAATGTTGCAATCCTTTCATTTTCTTCCCTTGCTTGCCAATGCGTAAAATGCTTTGGCTCATAGAGCTTGTGAACTCTATTCATTGTAATTAAAACTGACCGCTTTTGCAAGTCCATTTCCAGTTTTATTTGTTCTTTTAGAGCTTGACACGTACTGCATACGTCACAAGATGGTGACTTGAACCCGATATTAAAATTGTTGTTAAAAATGTTTCGGAAGTAACTTAGTTTAACACCTAATTCAGGGAAATCTATGACGAACATTCTATACATTTTGTTAATAGAAAATTCCCCTGCCAAATACTGTTGCCAAAAACAAAGAAATAACTGAAAACATACCAGAATTTTTTTTACAAAATTGATTATAGCCTCTCGTTTATACACAAACTTTTCACCTCCTCGAGCTTCGACAGGTAATGTCTTCTTTTCAAAATGCCTTTTAATAACTCCTTTAACTCGGACTTTTGATATTCCCAAAATATTGGTAAATTAATTTAAGGAAATTCGAACTAACCCTTAAGGGACACACTATCAAAAAGTTACGTAAGAGACACACTGGGTGATTTTTACCCAGCGATACTTTGAAAGCTTATAGCTCGTGATCAAATTGATCAAATTCAATCAATTTTTTTTCAATTGATAAAAAATTTTCTCAAGAACATAAAAACATAATTTTGTTGCGATAAATTAAATAGGTGCAAAAATATTTACAAAAAACTAGCGGAACTTTTTTTAAAAATCGTCTTTTTTTTAAATGCTTATATTTCTATCAAAAATTAATATTTTGACACTCTGTAGGTGACCGATGAAAAGCTAAAGAGTTTAACCTCTAGATGGCACTATGGGTTTTTCCATCCATTGCAAAAACTATATTTTTTTTGCAAATCGAAAATAGGAGTTTTTTGAAAACAGCAAAATTGAGGTAAAATCTAAAAGTTGGCTATTTTGCGTGAAAAAAAAACGTTTTTGAAATTAATAATCGATATCCCCCCTTAGAAGAGATACAGTGCGCTTATAGAAGCCGAGCAGTGAGTGTCGTAAAAACAGGTACGGGTAAAAATTACCCAGTGTGCCTCTAACGTCAGAAAAACATGTTCATTTCAAAAATCTTTTTTTGTTAAATATTGCGTGTTTGTGTTAAACTTATAAAGTATAATTTTTGTCTGTTTGAATTGAACTAAAATATGTATATACAGAGAAACCTCCTATAACGGACATCGACGGGACCAAAAAAGTTGTCCATTGAAGTGAGGTGCTTGAACTGAGGATTTGTGATTTTTTTTATAAGAATTTTATTGGGATTCTATTTCTTATCCGATTTTAATGAAATTCAGCATTCCCAATGTAAATGGGATTCTTAAATGATGGTTAGGAAGAAACTTGGCCATTTCTTATCCAATCTTGATGAAATTCTCAAATGGATAAAGTTCTGGAATATGGCCAATTATGATGGAACTCGACCATTTCTTATGCGATCTTAATGAAATTCAGCATATACGATGGAAATGGGAATCTAAAATGATCTTCAGGTGAAGTTCTGGAATATGACCAATTAGGATGGAACTTGGCTATTTCTTATCCGATCTTGATAAAATTCAGCATGTATGATGGATAAGGGATTTTAAAACGAGTTTTAGGCTATGTTCTGGAATATGGCCAATTAGGAAGAAACTTGGCAATTTCTTATCCGATTTTGATGTAATTCAAGAAGTAGGATGCAAATAGGACTCTACCCTATAAGAAATAGGATTTTTAAATGAAGTGCTTGGATATGGCCGACTAGGAAGGAACTTAATATGATTTAATGTATTTGATGACCTGTTTTATAAATAATTTTAGAACTCCATTTCCACAGTACATGCTGAATTTCATTAAAATTGGATATTAAATGAGCAAGTTCCTTCTTAATTGGCCAAATTCGAGAACTTCGTCTAAAAATCATTTAAGAATCCCATTTCCATCGTACATGCTGAATTACATCAAAATCGGATTAAAAAAAGCCAAGGGCCTTGCAAATTGATCATATTCCAGCACATCTTCGTCTAAAACTCGTTTGAGAATTCCATTTCTATCGCACATGTTGAATTTCATTAAGATCGGATAAGAAATGGCCAAGTTCCATCCTAATGGGCCATATTCCAGAAATTTACCTAAAAATCATTTAAGAATCCCATTTCTATCGAACATGCTGAATTTCATCGAAATCGGATAAGAAATAGCCAAGTTCCTTCCAAATAGGCCATATTCCAGAACTTCACCTGAAAATCATTTGAGGATCCCATTTCCATCGTGCCTGCTGAATTTCATCAAGATCGAATAAGAAATTGCCAAGGTCCATCCTAATTGGCCATATTCCAGAACTTCATCTAAAAATCATTTAAGAATCCCATTTCCATCGAACATGCTGAATTTCATCAAAATCGGATAAGAAATAGCCAAGTTCCTTCCAAATAGGCCATATTCCAGAACTTCACCTGAAAATCATTTGAGGATCCCATTTCCATCGTGCCTGCTGAATTTCATCAAGATCGGATAAGAAATTGCCAAGTTCCATCCTAATTGGCCATATTCCAGAACTTCATCTAAAAATCATTTGAGAATCCCATTTCCATCGTAAATGCTGAAATTCATATAAATCGGATGAGAAATGGCCCAGTTCTTTCCTTCTTGGCCATATTTCAGAACTTCATCTAAAACTCGTTTGAGAATCCCATTTCCATCGCACATGTTGAATTTCATCACGGTCGGATAAGAAATGGCCAAGTTCCATCCTAATTGGCCATATTCCAGAACTTCATCTAAAAATCATTTGAGAATCCCATTTCCATCGCACATGTTGAATTTCATCAAGGTCGGATAAGAAATGGCCAAGTTCCATCCTAATTGGCCATATTCCAGAACTTCATCTAAAAATCATTTGAGAATCCCATTTCCATCGTACATGCTGAATTTCATCAAAATCGGATAAGAAAGGGACCATTTCTTTCCCACTTGGCCATATTCCAGAACTTCATCTAAAACTCGTTTAAAGATCCCATTTCCATCGCACATGCTGAGTTTTATCAAAATCGGATAAGAAATGGCCAAGTTTCTTCCTAACTGGCCATAAGTTGAACACAAACACACAATATTTGACAAAAATAATTTTTTAAATCAGACGTTTTTCTAACGTAAGAGACACACTGGGTGATTTTTACCCATACCTGTTTTTGCAACGTCCATTGCTCAGCTTCTAGAAATGCACTGTATCTGGCCTAAGAGGGGATATTAGTGGACATTTCAAACTTCCCTAATCCACTGGCCCGATGGTCCAAGGACCACGCGTTTTAAAATGGCACGCGTTAAAAAAAAGACCTGGGTTAATTTAACCCAGTGTGTCTCTTAAGGGCTAATTTAGAATTTTTTTTGCGCATCAAATACTGAGCGCTAAAGTTTTTTGGTGGCCCAAAACAGATTAATCTTACTTTTTCGCTAAATTTATACGTTAAATACGCCTTAAACTAACACAAACTGATCAGATCACTATGAAACTTGTATAAGAGTGTTATTTGATGAGTTCAAACGTTAAATTAGGTGTTTTTTTTTGTTAAGCAGTATGCACAAGTTTGGATTTAAATCTTAGGATTTTAAACAATTCTATCAATTGAGTGAGTTGATTGGTTAAAATGAGTAGATGGAAAATATTAGGATATAAATCCAAATTCGTGCATACTCCTTTAGAGTATTGATGAGAATGTGATGGATAAGGTTGTTTTGCTCTAAAGCATCAATTTCAACTGGAATTTGGTATGGGATAACATACCTTTTGCTTGTACAATGTTTTTATGGATAAGGTATCATTTGCATTAAACTGTCTGTTGGATAAGGTATGGTTTTGTTTCTAGTAGCAGTTTCTATTAATTTTTAAAACGGGATAAGATAAGAATTGGAGCAATATATTTGAATTAATTATATAGAATTCAACATTGCAAATCAAATGCAATCTTTAACTCAAAATTTTGTTTTTTGGTGGAAGAGTATGTTTTGCTTCTATAGACACACATGTAATATATTGTAATTGAATCGTTTATTCTTGAAAGGGCTCATGTCCAATTTTTCAAATTATTCAGAAAATTAAAAAAACTTTATATTGTCAGCAAAAATAAGTTTAGGAGGGAATTTGAGTTTGTTGATGAAAATGTAAGTCGCTATGAAATTTTAAGTTGAATTTTGGAGTTATTTGTCAATTATTTCAGCTGGTATGCTCATTTTTAAAGCATGAACATGAGCCCTTTCAATTATATCTTACCTTAAAACATTAAAAGTATACATTTGAAAGATTTCAGTAGTCATTGGGCGCATTCAGGTCTCCCAACATGTTGGCATCAAAAATCTACCGATGGAAAAAATGACATTTAAAGTATCACATTGCCATGAAATTTTGAATGTATCATGTGCGTTCAGGTCTTAACGTGTTGATTTTACTCAACATGTTGCCAACAGTTGGCTTGCCTGAATGCGCCCACTGTCTTCACTATTATATTCCATTCCAGTTGGCCATTGCATACTTTCGTCGTAAAAATACAGACACTGAGCAGGTATGTACTTAAGGACTTTTTGCAGGTCACATATTTTTTGAAAATTTATTACGTTTACAGTATCAAACGCTCTTTGAGACGGTAATCTTATCTCGATAGTATTAAACCGTAGAAGTTTAAACGTAAAACTTTCCAAATTATCAATAAATTCCCGGGTTTCCAAATTTCCGTCGCTGGTCATTTCAAAATTTGAAAATTCCGAAAATTTAAATTTTAGTTTTTTTTTGTTTTTCTGCCTTTTGATTGAACAGTAATTACCTGCTTTTTGAAAAAGAAGGCCACCAATCCTAAAAGTTTAATATTTTATCATTATTTGATAAAAATTTGTAGCCTCGAACGGGGAAATACTGATACATTTTGGTCAAGTTTTTTTCAATACAAAAAGCCATTACAAATCGTAATATCGTGTTATTACGATTTTGACCAGGGCATTGCTCTTGAAAAAACTGATATGCATTATGGTACTAAATAGAATAATTAGCGAAGCTGAGTTTACTCCAAACCAACACAAATGTCTATACAAACCGTGCTGTCTCTACACATATGATATATCGCGGTAGATTAGTTTAGTGATTTGTCGCTATATACTACTGTGTCCAAAAAGTATAAAGCCAGTTTTTATTTATTTCACAAAATATTTATTTATTTTTCCAAATCTATTTTGTCACCTTAAAAGTAAACCTCTCCCGATACAATACACTTATGCCAACGTATTTTCGAATTTTGGAAACAAGAATTAAAGTCGCCTTCCGGGATAGCCTTCAGAGTGCGTAGCGATTCACGTTTTATCTCTTCTATCGTCTTAAAATGATTTCCCCGCAATGGTCTTTTGAGTTTCGGGAATAGCCAGAAGTCACACGGTGCTAAATCAGACGAATACGAAGGTTGTGGAACGATATGGATCGAATTTTTGGGCGGAAAAGTCACAAGAACGAGTACAGTGTGAGAAGGTACAAGGTATCGTGGTGTAAATATCAAGAATTGTCTGCCCACAATTCTGGCCTCTTCTTGCGAACAGCTTAACAAAAACGACGCATAACACTCAAATAATACTATTTGTTGACGGTTTGGCCGGGTGGAAGGAATTCTGAATGGACAACACCACGATAATCGATTAAAACTGTCAACAAGACCTTCAACACTTTCACGACCTTCTTTGAACTGTTTATACCGTTTCTGCACCAGAAATAACTGTTTCTGCACCCGAAATTTCATTCCGCAAACACAATTTAATGCAACTTTTCTTTCCTCAATATAATTAGAATTGTAAAAATCGCCGAATGCACTTTCAGCGTCGTACAAAAGCAAGCATAAACAAAAACTGATGAATGTTTTGAAATAAAATTTGTCACAGATGTATAACACATTGCTGCCAAATTAGAAAAAAAAATATTTTTGATGTGCGGTTTACCCGCGTGATTTAAATTGAAAACTGGTTTTACTTTTTGGACACAGTAGTATAAGCATATTATAAAATATACGAAAAAGTTAAAACACAACAATATTTTACTTTTTAAATATTAGTTTAGTATTTAAAAGGCACATGTCCTGGACATGAGTCCTTTCTAAAATAAATGATTTTTTTTGCAAGGTGGGTGCCGTTCCATTAACCATAATGGCAATGTCGTCTTGTAATAAAACGTATGTACTTGTCTGTGATACAAAACCGTCATAATACTAATTTTTACAAAAAGTGGACATGAGCCCTTTCAAGAATAAACGATTCAATTGTTTATTTTACAGTTATAGTTTAAGTTTATATATGTTTATTTAAATTGGTTTTAATGCCCCTAATCTATATTGGCCTGGCAGTACAAAGGCTTACACGAAGTTCATTACAGTAACCCATAAAAACTCCATTTGATATGCAATCAGGTCTTCACCCTGCACACTGCACCACAAAATTAGTCAGCGCCGCAAAAAACAAAACACATAAAAACAATTTCACTCCAAGCATTGTTTATCTTCTGTTTGTTGAACTACTTTGGTAATTTTTATGAAAAGATCGCGTGATATTATTTTATATTGTTGGCATTACGTATTTTCAATTTACAACTGTGTACATATTTATTAAGCAGACGAATTATTTTGTTATTATTTTTATACTATTTAGCTGAGACAACCGCCATTGCCCTGCTGTACAAATTAATTTTTTTAAATGACAAAGAATAAATGTGGCACAAATGCGCAATTTAATTACAAATATTTACTAAATTTTATTGTTCTTTAAACAGACGTATGTAAGTGTACAGCTTTAGCTCTCTTATTTGCGTCACCAAACTTTCCAAAAAAATGTATAACTTCATGCAGAAACAAAACTTTTAAAAATTTTTTAGCAACTTTATTTTCTAAAATATTTCGAATACACTTTAGGATGGAGATTTAATAATTAGAACAACGTAATTTCAAGTATTTCAATACTTTATTAATTTAGTTTCTTCGTTGAACAACTCGGCTATGCCGTCCACACACTAGGAGTATTCGTTGTTAACTTGGTTTTTTCAATGTTTCTATAAGTGTATTTACTTGAAACATTTACAACAACAATTGCACTAAATAATCCCTGAGAGGGATTAAATAATCCCAAATTTTGTTTGGGATTATTTAAATCTTATCCCACTTTTTAGTATTCGTACTTCGCGGTAGATGCCACCAGATGTCATAATACATGTTAAATTTATATTTTATTTCGACAGGTTGGCTTTTGCCAATTAAATCAAATTAGCTATTTTCTTGGGAAAAATTTAAAACCAAAATTATTCGAATTAAATTTTGATCAACAAAATACGCTTTATGATAGGTCTTTTATTTATTTAAATTGTATACGAACATAATTAAGCTATTTTTAGTACATTTTAGTACTAAAATTAATTATCCTAAATACCCATAAATAATTGGAACATACTTGTACTTCTTGGAAAATACGGGTGGATCGTTCCAATTAATTTGTCAAAAATTTAAAAAATGAATGTTTTCTGTTTTCTATTGTGTAAGTGCGCGTTTATTTTATTTTGCAGGCTCAAACATTCACTGATTATAAATAAATAAAACTATTTGGTTTTGTCTTGTCTTGATTTTTTGGTTCGTTAATTTTTTTCACCTGAAATTGATACGTCTGAAATTATTTGATTAGTTTTCATAAAATTGATTGGAATAAACTTGAAATAAAACGATATATCGAATAAATCTGTGCTCAAAAGGTAAAACAGTTTAAGTCGACTTAAGCTGTTTTATCTTTTCTAATATTCAACTTTTTCTACCTCTCTAGAAAAATGATGAAATTTGAAATAAGCTGTTTTACCTTTTGACCACAGAAATATCAAAATAATGAATAGCATATCAATAAAATAATATTATTTTTAATATCCCGTTGATTTCATGCTGTTCGCAGTGAAATGTATGTGACTATAATTCACCGCACGGTTCATAGGGAGTGTAAAGCGAACAGTGTACGTAAATAAGTTAATAGCGGTGAATATAGAGATTTTGCTTTGTGTCACGATGCTTGTTAATTTTCGAATGCCAAATGGCAATGGAGAGTGAACAAACGCCGTCAACATACCGTTTTTGTTTGTTGTCTGATTTTGCCTGATTCTCCAAATAATCACTTTATTGTGATTTTCTTTTGTGATAACTGAAGTTTTACTGGCAATTCACAGAAATTATAAATTATGTTTTTCATGTTTAAGAAAAATTTCAGGAAATGAGAATGCAACTGTGAACATGAACAAAATTCAGCTTATACCACTGCGATTTTCGCAATGAAACAAATTAGTTAATTCAACATGATGCCACGTTCATGTTCACAAGAGGTTTAAACTAGGCTTAACATTTAACTGACAGACATCTATTTATGGAATTTGTAATTTGATATTTTACACTGAAGTTTTGTACATCCATGCAAAATACGCAATGTTAAAATATTTATATTCTGATTGAACAATAAAGATAAGTTATCTCGAAATATGAAATCCTAAAAAGTTTAAACAATTCATAATTTCAACAATTTCACCAATAATGTGTATTTGGCAAATTTATGAAAATTCGATATTAGGAATTTCATAAATTTTTAAATGTTCTATGTAGTTTCAAGTTGTAAGTATTTTTAAATTTTCTTTATTTTGAAACGTCTAGAATATGAAGAATCGTCAAACATCGATCATATTCTCAATGTGTGAAGCGGTATTCTAAAATCGATAAAACAACGTTTTAGTTTCTTTTTTGTAAAACTCTTAAATATAATTTACTACATCGAAAATCGAATGTTTAAATGCAGTGGCTTCGAAAAACTATTTGTACTACATATGACATAATTTTGAAATTCTAGATTCAATAAGATATTCTAAATTCATAGATTTTTAAAATAGGAGTAGAAATCAGATGCTTGAATTTAGAATTAAAGAAGATTAGGTAATTATAAAACTTGGAAATTAGCAAATGTAAAGCCAATGATTGATACTATTTTAACAGTTAATTATTATTATTGGGGCCACTATTATTCGTTGCACACGATAAAAATTGAGTCGATTTTAATTCTTTTTTTAAACCCTAGCAACCAAAACTAGTTCGGCTTGCTTGTTCGTTTTGAGTTGGAAGGCATAGCGAAACTGTGATTGCGAAGTAGAATCGTACATTTTAGGGGAAACATTAGCCGTGCTTGTGTTTGACTATTGATTGTTGATTGATTGGTTTTGAATATATGACCAAGCCCTTAGCAGGATCTCATGGTAATTCTAAGCATTGTTGACGCCGGGCCCACCGTACACCACTTTGGTGGTCAATTGTTTGTAGTTACTTTTTTTTGTAATAATAACTTTACTACATTTTTTCCAAAAACTGCTTTCCATTCTGGGCATCCTAAAGTCAATATTAATACTAGTTATAAATGACAAAATAATTCCAGAATTAGACAAATCCGGCATCTAAGAGCTGATGTTGTAACATTGGTGATGTTCCTGTTAGGCTAGGGATTTCTCGCCTTTCTATTGTCAATATTTTTCTGTGTCTTGGATGATGTGTCTGATACATGGAACGTGATTTGTACGCGTTGGCGTTTTATTTTGGATTTCCTAAATGTGGCTTTGCGGGCCAATTGCCGATTGTTGGTGTAATTGTCTCCGGTAATATGATAGATGGTGGTGTTAATTTGTTTGTTTGGATTGTTGTTTTCTATATTTCTTTCCCCTTATACAACAACAAAAATTGAAAATAATCGTATGCAAAATGCAATCAGTCATTCGATTGTGTATTGTTGACGGTGAAAGATAAAAAAATATAAAACAACAGTGTACCAGTGAAGTGTTTCTTTTGTTCACCAAACAAGACCAAAATATTATATAGTCGCCATATTTGTGGCTGTTACATTAAATTAAATTAAATTCAATATACGGTCAAATTAAAATTAGTGGAATTTAAAATATCAACATACGGTTTTATGTATGTTCCAACAAATCTGGAGTATATACGGTGCTACAACAAATATTTCCGCGGAAATAAAAGAACAAGAAAGGTATTCTATTTATTTATTTGTTTACTTGTGGTTGTGCAGCGTAGCGCGTATATATTGTTGTATGTTGTGTTATATGAAAATCTTGTTTTTTTTTGTTATTTTTAAAGAGCCCCATTTCAAGTGATATCGTTAAAAGTGCGCGCGAAAACCAGCCGCACAACGAGTATTTCCGCGGCGTTAATCTAATTGTTTGGTCCAAATTTGATTTGGTAAATAAGCAAAGCAAACACACAACAACACACAAGATTGTTCGGGAAAGGTCACAAAATTTGATGTAACCGTTATACCATCACCATCGAATCATAAATACCAGATAAGTTTTTATTACGTGGTTCAACCACTACTATATTATATTTTTTATTTATTTATATTATAATTTATATTGTTATTGTTATATAAAATCAAATCATTCATTTTTGAATAATTCACATTGATAAAAATGCAATTCAGGTTTAGTTAAAATATGGACCGCGGATCCCAAATAAATTTAGAAATGCTCAACTATTTATAAGTACATAATTATTAATAGATATTTATATATATATATGTACTTACATATACATTTACACATTTATTCAGTACATATTTATTCATACAAATTTACCTATATTTATGATTGTAATTCATTGTTGCTATTTTTTTTTATTGATTATATGAATAATTATGTTACAATTATACCAAAAATCATATGTTTGTTTATTTAATTATTTTATTCCGCTTGTACTATGATTACGTCATCCAAGTGATTGTCGCGAATTTTTTTTTTGTTTTATTTTCTTTACACAGTGTCTTGTTTAAGTTCTTAGTTTAATAGAATATCACCATGTGTGAATAGTTTTAGTGATAGTATGGACTAGCATACGTTAGTGGAATTAAAATGGGGCATACTAAATATAAGTGCTTTGTATTGCCATTGCGGAGGGTGGTGAGCACGTGGTCCGTCATCTGACCACCATGGAATATGGCTGTGATTTAATTTAGTTATTTTTATTTTATTTACAATTTAATCAAAACAAAATGTGATCTCATCTGTGATATGGTATAAAATATCACCTAGTTTAACGAGGCACGTTCCATGTTTGTTTATCTCTCCGAAGGTCGTTAATGTGTGTACACTCCATAGCAGCACATCCAGTTCCTTGTAACTGGTGACAAGAACTACGCCCACCTTCTGCACCTAGCCGGCAAACGTGCTGCAGTCACCAATGTGAGAGTTACAGGGAAATTCTGCTAATGGGGCGAAAATCCACCATCTGAGTTGTTGCATAATGATCGCACCTTAGTTGGAACTAAGTCGCTCCCGTTACAATGTGCCCAGAATGTAACCTAAAATACATAGGCCAATCGAGAAGATCAATAAGATTCGCATTTGGACGTAACACAAAACAATTCAGCTGTAATGGATCCTATAAAAACGAGAAAGAATAGAAAGACTTCCTATGTCATACAACAAATATCCGCAGCTGAGGTACAAAAATAGTATACAAAACGAAATAGTAAAACATCAAAAACTATTTCTGTGCTCCCAGCCGCGAATATTTGTTTTGTATGACATAGGAAGTCTTTCTATCGTTTTTGATCATATGATATAAGAAAATCACCGAATACCAAAAGAAAACTTGAGTTTGTTAGCCAAAGTGAGGTATTACAGGGAATTGTACATTTTGGAAAAGATAATAGCGGCTAAAAGCCAATCGAGGAACTACGCGAGTTAAAAGATGGCATATGCACTTTTTGATACACTATACGAGAGATTTGTATAGACAGTTTTTAGTTGACCAATTTTTGGTTGTAAATACTAATTATATAGTCGATCTCTGAGGATGAACACAGTGTCTACGAAAAATTTTAGAAAATAAAATTGCTAAACAAATTTTTAAAAATATTTTGCTTCTAGACGAAGTTATAAAATTATTTCGAAAGTTTGGTGACGCGAATAAGATAAAACCGGATTTATGTTGTTGTGGGATACAATTTAAATAAATAAAGGACTAAAGCTGTACGTCTGTTTAACGAATAATAATTGTAATTCGCGATGATTCATGTAAATGCGCTTTTGTTGCCACATTTGTCATCTAAAAAATAAATTTGTTCAGCCGAGCAATGTCGGTTATTTTAGGTCAGGGGGTCAGGTAAATAGTAATAAAATAATAACAAAATAATTCGTCTGCTTAGTCAATATGTACACAGTTGCAAATGAAAACAAGCAACAAATTATATGCGCATAAAACGCCAACCAAAACCATGTAAATAGCAGGCGATCTTTTCAAAAAATATCAGTTGGTTTACATCCAGTCATGCTAAAGAATCGTTAAATTACAAAAGTAGTTCTTAAACAAAAGAGAAACAATGCTTGGAGTAAAATTGTTTTTGTGTGTTTTGGTTTTTGCGGCGCTGACCAATTTCGTGGTGCAGGGTGCAGAGTTGGTTTGTTTATTAGGAGGTGATTTAGCATGTGAAATAAATTGCTTGACAACAAATGGACTATTTTCGGGTTACTGTAATGAAAATAGAGATTGCAAATGTAACGCCAAGCCAGAGTGATTAGGGGCATTAAAACCAGTTTAAATAAACAATAAACATTTACTGTAAAATAAACAATTATATTACATAATATGTCATAAATATATAAAAATAATTAAAACGTTTTTTTTATTTATTTTTAATTTATATATTTTTAATAAGTATGTTAATTATTGCGAAATTTTGTTATTTTCGATTCAAAATCGATTTCGATGCCAACAAACATTATCTTCAGTTGAATATTTATTGAATTGAAACAAATACCCAAACAATTTTCAGTGGTTGAGTTGTATATTTTCCAAATTTACAAAAACCTTCGCATACGTCGATTAGCCGTTAGAAATCAGCCTGTATATTTTATTTGTAACAGTGTTAATTTCGATGTTTAACACAAATTGATTTTATTTGTTCTTAAATATTCAAATTTCTTTACAGTGTTGCACGAATTTGGATTCTGTATGCATTTTTCCGATTCCTTTGACATGTTCTCTGAACCTCTCTCTAAATGAACGTCCCGTTTGGCCTATGTAAAAAGCGAGGCAATCTGAGCATGTTAATTTATAAACAGCCGTATCTAAAATGGAATTAATTTTCGTTTTAACAAAGCTTTCTAATTTATGTTGAGTTTTGTGGGCAATATTCATTCATTGCCCACAAAACTATATCCGAAATTTATGAAAATATTCTGAATTTTTTGGCTAAAGGAAACGTTGCATTCGACCTATACTCCAATTGCCTTTTGTGCCTGTTATTCAATGTATCGATCATTTTTGTATCATATCCATTGTGGTATGCAATAAACTTGATGATGCCGAGTTCCATTTTGTAGCTCTCCTCTGCCATTGTTATACTATTTAGCCTATCGATCATATTGCGGTATACAGTTAGATTGTGTTGCAAGGGATGCCTTGATTGCTGATGAATGGCTTGAAATGTTTGTTTTTTATATTTTTTGTATAGTTAAATTCAAAAAATTAATCGTTTTGTTATTTCCGATTTCCAAAGTGAATTTTCAATTCCGATTGAATTCCATTTAATTAATTGTGAAACTGGTCCAACTGAAGAATTTAGAGCTTATTTCGGCTGTTCAAAAGATATGTATTCTTGATGTGATTTAAGAAAATATTTGCCAATGTCTCGGAAAGTGGGCTACCCATATGTAAACCATCGCTTTTGATATAGTATTTATTTTCATGTTCGAAGTAATTTTACCTGTTAATTTCTTTTAATAAAGTGACAATTTTGTTTATGAAATGTATGTCGATTCGCTGATCCAATAATAATTTCCTCGTAATTTCCAGAGTTTTATCTACCTACTTCCGCTGGCGCTACATCCCATGAAGGGATTTAGCCCTGTGACCTAGTGTGTATAGGTTCCTTTCAACGTCGTCCATCCATCGGATAGGTGGTCTCCCACGAAATTTTACTTTCATTGGTGCCGACTCCCAGGCCTGTTTAGTGGTCCGATTTTGTGAACGGGGTACGTGTCCTAGCTATCTTAGCCTTGACAATTTTATGCATCCGACGATGTCGATAATGACCGATAATTAAAATTTCGCCTATCAACCATCTATAATAATTGCTTTAGTGCATCACTCGTTGAAACACTGCGTCATTGAACAACCATGTTTTCAGGACCATCTTCCGGATAACTGTATCAGAAATCTTGGAAAATAAACCATTTCCTGACTTCCTTCAAGAACAGTGAGACATTATCAAAACGGCGGTACCGGTAACCGATGCCTCAATGTTCGCCATAGGCCAAAATCTATCAAGGCCTAAAAATCATTGGTTTGTTAATGATTGTATTGGTGGTATTCGGGAGAAAGATAGCGCACGACAATAAAATCTATCGCAAAGAACAAGACAATCACGTAACGCCTACATGGCTGCGCAGAGAACCGTTAATTGGTATGTAGACGTAAGAAACGGAAATGCTATGAACAACAAAGGCACGCAACATCCAAAATTCTAGCCTGAGAGATAAATATCGTTGCATAAGAAAATTAGCTACGAACTTTCATCCACGTAGCAGCGCTATTCGCAACAAATCCAGTGAGTTGGAAATGTTCCTAAAACCGTCCTCGACGTGTAGCGGAATTATTTCTCCTCACTTCTAAATAAACAGGCACCACCTTCCGAGCAACAACCCCTCTTGCTTTAACGTGAAAATAACGTCAAGATGACACCACCACCTCCTCCATCATATGATGAAGTGCGGAAGGTGATATCGCAGATGCAAATATACAAGACACCTGTTGAGGATGGTATCTGCAACGAAATGCTCAAATTGGGCGGTGATTATCTGTTCTACCGCATGTTTGAGCTAATATGAACTATTTGGTGTAGAGAAGAAATCCCAGTAGAGTGGAAGACGGTTCTTATTTGTTCACTTCATAAAAATAGAGTTCGATTGAACTGCAATAACTATCGCGGTATAGCGTTGCTGAACACGGGCTACAAGGTTTTGGCCAACGTAGTCGCAGCAAAGTTATCAACTTATAGCGAGATGATCTTGGGTGATTATCAATGTGGTTTTCGACCAAATAGATCAACGATCGATCAAACTTTTACGCTGAGAATTGTGCTGGAGAAATGCTATGCAAGGGACATTCCTGTACACAGTCTATTCCTAGACTTTCAATAGGCGTACGATGCATTTAAGAAGAATACGTTATGGAACGTATTGTCCTACCTGATGGCTCAATATGTAAGGTGCTAATAGAAGGCAAAATTTCGGATGCCTTTGAGATAACATCTGGAGTGCGGCAAGGAGAGCCAATAGCTCAAACTCTTTTTAATCTATCATGGGAGTATGTCATTCGTCAGCTCAATATAGCGCAGCATAGCTGCCTGTATTATAAATTAACCCAGCTATTAGCATACGCTGTCGATATTTGCATTCTTGGTCGCAACTTCATCTCCCTGAAAGAGGTCCTCCCTTTGAAATGAACAGCCCAACAAATAGGCCTTCAGATCATTGAAGCGAAGACCAAATACATGGGGGACCTCGAGCAGGCAGACTCGTGGAGACTTCATTTCAGGAGATACTCAATATGAAAAGGTGAATGAGTTCAAATACCTATAGGATCACTGATCGCTGAGGAAAACTTCATTTCTGTGGACATTTCATCGAGGATCGCAGCAGGCTACCGAACATTTCACGCTAATATAAAAACATTCAAGTCTCCTAATACATTCACAGGGCGCTGATAGGACCAGCTATCATCTTTGGTGCTACCAGCTACGTAACGTTTCAGTAGGCGCAAGTGTACGTACTGCCTCCTCGCGGCAATTACCGGTAACTGTAACCACTAGGCAGAAAGTGGCGTTTTGTGACAGGCTAAATTATGGCACTAAAGGAGAAAACCTTGACAAAAAATCCCTAATCTAAGGTGGAACAGCATATGCCGATGGATGAATGGCTGATATGTTAATCAGTCCATATATGCGGACTCTGGATACCAGGCACCCTCCGGTTTTATTTAGCCTTCCTGTAGTAAAGCTGGGTGACCTACAGGCGACTTTTTATTCCCAGTAACTCGCAAGAGTAAAATCAAAAAGGTCGACGAGGCACGGGTAGGAATACACGGGAGTGGGTCTGCCCTCTCTAAGTCCTTGAGTCCCAATGCTACCGCTTTTCTAGCAGAAGTAAATGTTATTACATCTAGGAGGGAGAGCAATGAGCCCAGATAGTATGTATCACGTACTGGTCGGTAGTATTATCAGGTTCTTTAAGAGCCTGAATATTGACTAGACGGATAATTAAGTAGAGCTTGATGCACAAAAGATCTTTTAGGTCGCAGTGCGAGGTGACTTGAATGCCTACATGGCCCTCAAGTAATAATAAGCATATTCGGTTTTAAAGGAATTCATCGTTTTATATGACAAAAAATTATCGATTGTGTTGTTTTAAATGATGCTAACCACATGGTTGCTACATATCAAACCACTTTTAACATGCTAATTTCCAATTAAGTTACAAGTCTAATTTATATGTTAAGTTTATTTCTAGAACCCAATGGACTCCATTAAAATTCACGGTACTCTGGCTCAGAAGTATTTACGTTGTAAAAATTCCAAAGGTTTCATTCGATCTGTAGATGTATTCTACAGAGGATCGCAACCAAATTATAACAATCAATTAAAACATATCCAAATGTATGACCACGCCCAGCACCCTGATTCTCAAAGCTTTCTTTTATTAGTTTGCAATTTTTCGATTTTATTTGAAATAGTAATCAAACCAAAAAATTGGGAATTCGCTAGAGTAGGCCTCGCTTTTTTGCAAGTTTACACATTTACCCATTATCTTATTTTTTAGAGAATCAGGGGTGCGATTATGTATCTCTCGTATTATAAGTTACGAGTTTCGAGAACTCGAAACTCAGTATGTCGTAATTGCGACATAACGCAATTATGTAAGCAATTACGAGAAACACTTTGTTTTAAACATAAGTGATGCCCGATAGCGTAATTTTCGGCATACAATTTTGTTGTTGTTATGCACAGTACTTGTTGAATAATGGAATTAACAATCTAGTTGTATTTGGTTTTATGTCTCTAGTATTCATTCGGGTTTTTGTTTTATAATTGAAAATACATTAATAAATATAAGGCAGCGTGCTTTACTCTGTTATAACTTTTATCAGGTTATGGGCCCAGTCGCGATATATATTGAATAAATATGGCAGACGAAATTCGTTTTCGATTTGGTCAGTTCGACGGAAATAATTTCAATAATTGGAAATATCGAATTAAGGTATTGTTGGAGGAAAAAGAATTATTGGTTTATGTAGAAAAAAACATTGAACTAATAATCGCAGATAAACCAGATGAAAGCAAAATTCATACTAAAAATGAGCGAAAGTGCAAATCAATTTTGATCCAGTATATTGCCGATAGTCACTTAGAATATGTTTTTTTTTTTTTTTTTTTTTTTTTTTTTTATCAATTTTTTTTAATTGGGTGCAGAGCGGACTTATTAACGGTCCTAGCTCCTTGTAACTGTCAGAGCTTCTGCACCCAATGCGCGATCCTGCAAGTAAAGATTAAGGACAAAAATCGAGTTAATGTTAAGGACAAAAATCGAGCGAAAGAAATTTTTGACGCTTTGGTAGCCATTTTCGAACGTAAAAGTGTGGCTGGACAATTATATTTGCGAAGGAAGTTGATGACAATGAAATACAGTGAAAATGATGAAATGGAAAATCACTTTCTGGTTTTCGATAAAACAGTGCGGGAGTTAAAATCAACGGGTGCTTCGATAGAAGACATTGACGTCGTATGCTACTTGTTGTTAACATTGCCTAGTTCGTATGATTCTTTGGTGACAGCTTTAGAAACAATGGATCAAAATCATTTAAATATTGAATTTGTTAAAAGTCGGTTGTTAGATGAATTCAACAAGAGGAAGAATTTTGAAAAGAGTACAGAAGTGAAAGAAGAGAATAGTGTGGCAATGAACGCAATGAAATTCCGATATAAATGCTTTAAATGTGGAAAGATTGGTCACAAGAAATCAGAATGCACCGTCAACATAAAACCAATTAATAATAGAACGCACATTTCGTCAACTGTTACGAATGATGAAATTTCATTTTGTGAGACAACGATAGAAGAAAATAAGATTGGAAACAGTGTCCGTAGCGGTGAAAATAATGTTATGTGCAGTGCGAATATGGCAAATAGTAATATTATCAGGTGGTGTATGGATTCTGGTGCAACAGATCATATGATAAATGATGCAAGTGTTTTTGATGATCATCATGAGTTGATTGATCCAATTAAAATCGCTATTGCAAAGAACGGTGTAATATTAACTGCATTAAAAGTCGGTAATGTTACTGGAACTGTAATTGCAAATGGATTAGAAACGTCATGTATAATTAAAGATGTATTGTTCGTAAAGGATCTAAAATGTAATCTGTTGTCAATCAGAAAATTGGAAGATAACGGAATGAAGATTGTATTTGCAAATAGTCAAGTGTGCGTGTATTGTCAAGGAAAACTCATTGCGATCGGAAAAAGAATAAACAAATTATACGAGTTGGAATTTAGAGTCAAATTCCAAAAGTATGCTGGAATTTGTGATTTTGAAGAAAATATGGACATTTGGCATCGATGAATGGGACATCTGAACGCACACGATCTGGTAAAGCTCGTAAATGGAAATATGGTGGATGGAATCAAAGAGATTCAAAATAAGAAATTAAATTTTTGTGAACCCTGTCTTCATGGAAAACAAACAAGAAAACCTTTCTCACAAATAATGGAAAATCGTTCAAGTAGGCCATTGCAGTTGGTACATAGCGATGTGTGTGGACCATTAAATCCAGAATCATGGTCTAAAGAAAAATATTTCGTATCATTTATAGATGATTACACTCACTTTGTTGCGATATACATAATAAAAAATAAAAGTGAAGTATTTGATATGTTTCAAAAATACGCTGCAATGAGTACGGCGCATTTCGGCGGTGGAACAAAAATTTCGAAACTTAGGGTGGACAACGGTGGTGAATACTCATCAGAAAAATTTAAAGAATATTGTTCACAGTTGGGAATTCAAATCGAGTATACAGTGCCGCATACACCGGAACTGAATGGTGTTGCAGAGAGATTAAACAGGACAATTATAGAAAAGGCAAGGACAATGATATGCGATGCAAAATTGGATAAGAAATTTTGGAGCGAGGGTGATCGTGATTGTTGCACACCGGCCGAATTATGGTATGGAAAAAAACCAAACTTATCAAAAATAAAAATGTTTGGTTGTGTGGGTTACGCCCACATTCCGAAGCAGTGTAGGAGAAAATTGGATGAAAAATCAACTCGCAATATTATGATGGGATATGCAATCAACGGATATAGACTGTGGAATCCAATTCAAAAGAAAATTATTACGGCTAGGGACGTTGTGTTTAGGGAAGATATACAGTGTATAGTTGACAATTGGGAAACCGAGGATCCGAGAAAGGGAATGAATCGGAAAATAATGACTCATCAAATGAAAAATTGTGCAATGAATCAAATGATGTCGAGGAAGATGATGGTGAATTGAAAACAAATGTGGAAGTTCGTAGAGGTTCGAGAATTCGGAGACAACCCGAATGGGTTCAAAACTACGATATGTCATCAAATCTAAGCTTTGCTTTAAACGCAGAAAGTTATGTAGCAAATGATCCGAAAACATTGGAGGAGGCAAAAGCACGTAGCGATTGGCCCCAATGGCAAAATGCAATTTACGAAGAACTAGCATCATTGAGGAAGAACAATGCCTGGACATTGACAGAACTACCAAGTGATCGACGCGCAATACAATGCAAATGGGTATTGATAAATATAAAGTTAGACTTGTGGCAAAGGGGTTTTCACAGAAAATTGGTTTCGATTACAATGAAACCTATGCCCCAGTTGCTAAGTTGAGTACGTTACGTGTTTTGCTTGCAGTTGCGAATCAGGAAGAATTATTGATTCATCAAATGGACGTAAAAACGGCTTTCTTAAATGGAAATCTGAAAGAGGAAATATTTATGAATCAACCGGAGGGTTATTCGGATGGGGGACGGGTATGTAGATTGAACAAAGCTTTGTATGGATTGAAACAAGCGTCGCGAATTTGGAACGAACGTTTCCATGATTTCATTGTCAGATTGGGGTTTCGGCGAACGAACTCGGATTCGTGTTTATATGAAAAATCGTCACATGAAACAAAATTCTTTTTATTGTTGTACGTGGATGATCTCATTCTAATTTGTAACAGTGCAAATGAAATTAACCTGGTGAAGGAGAAATTATCAAACGAGTTTGAAATGACCAACATGAATGAATTGAAATATTTTCTGGGATTCAATGTAGAACGTGATAAGAAAAATGGAATTATGAAGTTGAGTCAAAAGCATTATCTGCTCAATGTGCTAAGAAAGTTTAGCATGGAAGATTGCAAGCAAATTTCAACACCTATGGAAGTGAATCTCAATCTAAAAAGAGATGGTGCTCAACTTACAACGAAACCATACAGAGAGTTAATTGGGTGTCTTAACTATGTTGCAATGACTACGAGATCAGATTTGGCAGCGTCTGTTGGATATTTCAGTCGATTTCAAAATTGTGCTACAGATGAACATTTCATGTATTTAAAAAGAATATTAAAATATATCAAAGGGACAATCGATGCTGAATTAGTGTATGTAAGAAAACCAAATGTTAAAGTGCTTCAAGGTTTTGCGGATGCGGATTGGGCAGGTGATAGTCATGATCGAAAGTCGACGAGCGGATTCGTTTTCAAAGTGTTTGATTCAACGGTGTCATGGTCTTCAAGGAAGCAAATAACGGTTAGTTTATCATCGACAGAGGCAGAATATGTGGCATTGAGTCAAGCGGCATGTGAGGCTGTGTGGTTACGACTTTTATTAACGGAATTGGGTTATCGTAATTTTGATCCGATCACCATTTTTGAAGACAATCAGTCATGTATAAAAATTGCTGAAGAGCCGAGAGATCATAAGCGTATGAAGCACATAGATGTTAAACATAACTTCATTCGAGAAGTAATTGGAGATGGAAAAATTGTTGTAAAATATATTCCATCAAGTCAACAGGTAGCCGATATCATGACGAAGAGTTTGAATTGCAAACAATTTATCGTCTTAAGAAAAGAGTTAGGATTGTTAGATTGAGGAGGGCTGTTGAATAATGGAATTAACAATCTAGTTGTATTTGGTTTTATGTCTCTAGTATTCATTCGGGTTTTTGTTTTATAATTGAAAATACATTAATGCTGAAAACACATGAGCAGAATTTCTGCTAGCATCGCTGCCGGCAGAAATTCGGGTGAACTACATGAGCGTCGTTTTTGATAAGCAGAATGTTTTTTTGTGGCATTTATTTGATGCATATTTAATTTTAATGTAAATTTTTTTTAAATGAATTGTGCAATTTTTTGTCACAAATTAATTTATTTGTATCCTCCATTTTGGCACTTGTCATACAAAACGTATTTTCTGTCAACAAATTAAAAAAATTGATTGGAAAATATAAAAAGTATACAAATTGTACTAGATTTGTTATCTTTTACGTGATGTAGCCTACTGATTCGCAGCAAAATTAGAAATAGAGACATGAATCAGAATTCTACATGACAAGCAGAATACATGTATTTCAATTCATTTAAACTTGTGTATTCTAATTTTACTGCTTGCAGAATTCTGCTCATCTGTTTTCAGCATAATAAATATAAGGCAGCGTGCTTTACTCTGTTATAACTTTTATCAGTACTGTGGTTGTTATGCCTATTTTGATTTTTTTTTTCAATCATTACGAGTTGTCTGTCATAAAAGATCGCTGCACGAGTATGGATATAAATCCGTACAATTTGAATCCGGTCATTCATCCAATGAAATTACCTAAATATTGTCGCGTGACCGAAAAAAATATTCCCCTATTTCTCCTCTCGAGTTAAAATTGAAAAATAAAATAAAAAAATTAAAAAAAATATGTATTACGAGCTATTTTTCCCCAATTTTTTGTTTGTTTGCTTATTTATGACTTTTCGATTTTTAAAAAAATTTGTTATTTTGTTATTATTGAAATTGTCATAGTGTTATTGAAACTAAAAGCAAAGAGAAGTTGATAAGTAAAATAGACGAATTTACGGGAATTTATTTAGCAAAAGGTCACATAAGTTACTAACTTCGTTCGGATTCAGATTGTACGGATTTATATCCATACTCGTGCAGCGACCTAAAAGGCTGTGCGAGTAAAACAACAGCAACAAGTCGCAATTACGAGAACTCGTAAAGTTTTACATAATCGCGTTTTGTCGCAATTTCGAGAAACTCAAAACTCGTAAGGCTTACATAATCGCACCCCAGGGTGCTGTGCTAATTAATTTTCCGCCCATTTCAGTAAACTCAACAAATTTTCTTTTCAAATTTTAATTTATTTTATTTTCTGTATTTGCTCTTCCAAATTGCTGATTATTTGTGACACGATTCATTAATTGACGTCTCTTTATATACAAAACAAGTGCGCTCTATGCGGAGTAACGCATGAGTAAGTTTATACAAAATGTTTAATACTAATTCAATATAGATGGCAGTAACGTAAGCAAAGATACAAATTAACAAGTTTAATTACTATTACATAGATGACGTTAATTCAAGACAATTTAAATTTAATACAACTAATACAAATTAGATGGCATTAAGCCAAGACAACTTTAGGTAATTTCAAATATTATAAACTAGATGGTATAAATACAAAATTGTATATTATAATGATCAATATTGTGTATTTCAGATAATCACCATTACGGTGGCCGTAACAACGTGGCGCCTTCGAGAAAAGACGTGACTCATAAGTGCTTCGATTGCCAATATTGATGACTACACCGTTTTCCTGAATCTCTTGTCTTATAACTCGGAATTATCTGGAATTACAAATTTGCTCCCACCCTATGATTGTCTCTTGAATACAACTTATCACTTATAATAGCCCATGTTTGCCTAGTTGAACTGGGAAATTCTCTCATCATCCATCGGCAGTAAACACAATTGGGTAATTGGCCGAATTATGTTATTTTTCTCAGTCTTAACTTTGCACGTTCTCACCTTACCATCTCGTCCCATAAATACTTCGATGGCTCGAGCCATAATCGAGTGCCTAGGAGGTTATATTTCATTTTTAACAAAAACTAAATCTCCCACTTTAAATGAGCGAGTCTCACTGGCCCATTTATTACGACGTTGCTGCTCCGTGATATATTAGTATAGTAAGGCCAATAGTAAGCTATGTGTATGTCCATCTAATAACCATTGAGCCTTAATCCGACAAATTGTAACTTTTAGTATTACAGACGAAAAATCCAATTTTACTTCAAAAATGGTATGGAATTTGGGCCCATGGGCCAAATTGCAATAGTTGCAACGGTACGATTTTCTTCAAATTCGGCCAAAAGTAAGCTATGTGTATGTCCATCTAATAACCATTGAGCCTTAATCCGACAAATTGTAACTTTTAGTATTACAGACGAAAAATCCAATTTTACTTCAAAAATGGTATGGAATTTGGGCCCATGGGCCAAATTGCAATAGTTGCAACGGTACGATTTTCTTCAAATTTGGCCAAAAGTAAGCTATGTGTATGTCCATCTAATAACCATTGAGCCTTAATCCGACAAATTGTACCTTTTAGTATTACAGACGAAAAATCCAATTTTACTTCAAAAATGGTATGGAATTTGGGCCCATGGGCCAAATTGCAATAGTTGCAACGGTACGATTTTCTTCAAATTTGGCCAAAAGTAAGCTATGTTTATGTCCATCTAATAACCATTGAGCCTTAATCCGACAAATTGTACCTTTTAGTATTACAGACGAAAAATCCAATTTTACTTCAAAAATGGTATGGAATTTGGGCCCATGGGCCAAATTGCAATAGTTGCAACGGTACGATTTTCTTCAAATTTGGCCAAAAGTAAGCTATGTGTATGTCCATCTAATAACCATTGAGCCTTAATCCGACAAATTGTAACTTTTAGTATTACAGACGAAAAATCAAATTTTACTTCAAAAATGGTATGGAATTTGGGCCCATGGGCCAAATTGCAATAGTTTCAACGGTACGATTTTCTTCAAATTTGGCCAAAAGTAAGCTATGTGTATGTCCATCTAATAACCATTGAGCCTTAATCCGACAAATTGTAACTTTTAGTATTACAGACGAAAAATCCAATTTTACTTCAAAAATGGTATGGAATTTGGGCCCATGGGCCAAATTGCAATAGTTGCAACGGTACGATTTTCTTCAAATTCGGCCAAAAGTAAGCTATGTGTATGTCCATCTAATAACCATTGAGCCTTAATCCGACAAATTGTAACTTTTAGTATTACAGACGAAAAATCCAATTTTACTTCAAAAATGGTATGGAATTTGGGCCCATGGGCCAAATTGCAATAGTTGCAACGGTACGATTTTCTTCAAATTCGGCCAAAAGTAAGCTATGTGTATGTCCATCTAATAACCATTGAGCCTTAATCCGACAAATTGTAACTTTTAGTATTACAGACGAAAAATCCAATTTTACTTCAAAAATGGTATGGAATTTGGGCCCATGGGCCAAATTGCAATAGTTGCAACGGTACGATTTTCTTCAAATTTGGCCAAAAGTAAGCTATGTGTATGTCCATCTAATAACCATTGAGCCTTAATCCGACAAATTGTACCTTTTAGTATTACAGACGAAAAATCCAATTTTACTTCAAAAATGGTATGGAATTTGGGCCCATGGGCCAAATTGCAATAGTTTCAACGGTACGATTTTCTTCAAATTTGGCCAAAAGTAAGCTATGTGTATGTCCATCTAATAACCATTGAGCCTTAATCCGACAAATTGTAACTTTTAGTATTACAGACGAAAAATCCAATTTTACTTCAAAAATGGTATGGAATTTGGGCCCATGGGCCAAATTGCAATAGTTGCAACGGTACGATTTTCTTCAAATTCGGCCAAAAGTAAGCTATGTGTATGTCCATCTAATAACCATTGAGCCTTAATCCGACAAATTGTTACTTTTAGTATTACAGACGAAAAATCCAATTTTACTTCAAAAATGGTATGGAATTTGGGCCCATGGGCCAAATTGCAATAGTTGCAACGGTACGATTTTCTTCAAATTCGGCCAAAAGTAAGCTATGTTTATGTCCATCTAATAACCATTGAGCCTTAATCCGACAATTTGTACCTTTTAGTATTACAGACGAAAAATCCAATTTTACTTCAAAAATGGTATGGAATTTGGGCCCATGGGCCAAATTGCAATAGTTGCAACGGTACGATTTTCTTCAAATTTTGCCAAAAGTAAGCTATGTGTATGTCCATCTAACAACCATTGAGCCTTAATCCGACAAATTGTACCTTTTAGTATTACAGACGAAAAATCCAATTTTACTTCAAAAATGGTATGGAATTTGGGCCCATGGGCCAAATTGCAATAGTTTCAACGGTACGATTTTCTTCAAATTTGGCCAAAAGTAAGCTATGTGTATGTCCATCTAATAACCATTGAGCCTTAATCCGACAAATTGTAACTTTTAGTATTACAGACGAAAAATCAAATTTTACTTCAAAAATGGTATGGAATTTGGGCCCATGGGCCAAATTGCAATAGTTTCAACGGTACGATTTTCTTCAAATTTGGCCAAAAGTAAGCTATGTGTATGTCCATCTAATAACCATTGAGCCTTAATCCGACAAATTGTAACTTTTAGTATTACAGACGAAAAATCCAATTTTACTTCAAAAATGGTATGGAATTTGGGCCCATGGGCCAAATTGCAATAGTTGCAACGGTACGATTTTCTTCAAATTCGGCCAAAAGTAAGCTATGTGTATGTCCATCTAATAACCATTGAGCCTTAATCCGACAAATTGTAACTTTTAGTATTACAGACGAAAAATCCAATTTTACTTCAAAAATGGTATGGAATTTGGGCCCATGGGCCAAATTGCAATAGTTGCAACGGTACGATTTTCTTCAAATTCGGCCAAAAGTAAGCTATGTGTATGTCCATCTAATAACCATTGAGCCTTAATCCGACAAATTGTAACTTTTAGTATTACAGACGAAAAATCCAATTTTACTTCAAAAATGGTATGGAATTTGGGCCCATGGGCCAAATTGCAATAGTTGCAACGGTACGATTTTCTTCAAATTTGGCCAAAAGTAAGCTATGTGTATGTCCATCTAATAACCATTGAGCCTTAATCCGACAAATTGTACCTTTTAGTATTACAGACGAAAAATCCAATTTTACTTCAAAAATGGTATGGAATTTGGGCCCATGGGCCAAATTGCAATAGTTTCAACGGTACGATTTTCTTCAAATTTGGCCAAAAGTAAGCTATGTGTATGTCCATCTAATAACCATTGAGCCTTAATCCGACAAATTGTAACTTTTAGTATTACAGACGAAAAATCCAATTTTACTTCAAAAAATGGTATGGAATTTGGGCCCATGGGCCAAATTGCAATAGTTGCAACGGTACGATTTTCTTCAAATTCGGCCAAAAGTAAGCTATGTGTATGTCCATCTAATAACC
>CAUVYM010000489.1:7500-15000 GCA_963556165.1 Tipula helvola
AATTTCTTTTCCTCTCCTAATTAATATGCTTAAATTCAGGAGGTAATCACATATGAGTTGAAGTCACAATTATTGTTAATAATTATAAAACGGATTTTAAAAACTACATCATAAATTATTATATAAATGACTTGCGTCTTTTACCGATTTATTATTACACAAATATTGTTTAATACAATATTGTAAATATAATAAAATATTTACATATCAAAAATTGTTAAATAATAATTTATTTAGCGAATATTAGTGACCCTCAACCATATGTGGTCCAAGCAGAGTATTATATACTATTAGCATGGACCGCAATGTGCGTTCAAAATGTTGATGTTCATGTGTCCTGCAGTTCACATAACTTCACGCAGTTTGCTGCGTTCTTCATCGACCCACGAGCCTAGTGATCCCCCGCTAAGAGTGATTATTTGTTTTATGTTTAGAAATAAAAACCAGTCTTTTCCATTCAAAAAGCGAAATACTTCAATCCTTAATATAATATTATCATTGATAAATTTATATTTGCAGAACTTCTGAAATGGTCAATTATTTTTATTCAATGTTTTGATCTTTAATTCTTTAATGATCCTTCCGCAGGTTCACCTACGGAAACCTTGTTACGACTTTTACTTCCTCTAAATATACAAGTTCGGTCAACTTTGGTAAAACAACCACAACACAAGAAGCATCACGGTGATCACCTCCGAGGACCTCACTAACATATTCAATCGGTAGTAGCGACGGGCGGTGTGTACAAAGGGCAGGGACGTAATCAATGCGAGCTTATGACCCGCACTTACTGGGAATTCCAGGTTTATGTGAACAGTTTCAGTCCACAATCCCAACCACGAAGGTGGTTCAGCGGTTTACCCGGTCTTTTTAGACTAGGAGGACACGTTGATACCTTCATTGTAGCGCGCGTGCAGCCCAGGACATCTAAGGGCATCACAGACCTGTTATTGCTCAATCTCATATTGCTAGACGCAATTTGTCTATTTAAGAAGCAAGTGTCTTATTAGGACAAACCACCAGGTATGACTCCACTTACAAACAACTCTTACGTATTAAAACCACACCTCGTTAGAAGCATAGTATAACAGAGGCAAAAATGTCTGCAAAGTTTCTACACCATAACCCTGCCGGCATCTAGTTAAGAAATTTGAGTCTCGTTCGTTATCGGAATTAACCAGACAAATCACTCCACGAACTAAGAACGGCCATGCACCACCACCCATAGATTCGAGAAAGAGCTATTAATCTGTCTTACTCATTTATGTTCGGACCTGGTAAGTTTCCCCGTGTTGAGTCAAATTAAGCCGCAGGCTCCACTCCTGGTGGTGCCCTTCCGTCAATTCCTTTAAGTTTCAACTTTGCAACCATACTTCCCCCGGAGCCCAAAAGCTTTGGTTTCCCGGAAAGCGACTGAAAGAGCCATATATGTAGCTCCATCCAATTGCTAGCTGGCATCGTTTATGGTTAGAACTAGGGCGGTATCTGATCGCCTTCGAACCTCTAACTTTCGTTCTTGATTAATGAAAACATCTTTGGCAAATGCTTTCGCTTATGTTAGTCTTACGACGGTCCACGAATTTCACCTCTCGCGCCGTAATACTAATGCCCCCAACTGCTTCTATTAATCATTACGTCTTGATCTAAAAACCAATTGAAAATAGAACAGACGTCTTATTCCATTATTCCATGCAGAGAATATTTAGGCACAAATGGCCTGCTTTAAGCACTCTAATTTGTTCAAAGTAATTGTACTGTTCTAGACCAGCACTCGGTAAAGAGCACTAATTTAGATTTATTACGCGGATAAACTTACGTTTAAGCCACTACAGTAATACGTCATAGCATCAAGATGATGTACGAACCCAGTTACGGTGTACCACCTGTGCTTGACACAAGTTCAACTACGAACGTTTTAACCGCAACAACTTTAATATACGCTATTGGAGCTGGAATTACCGCGGCTGCTGGCACCAGACTTGCCCTCCAATTGTTCCTTGTTAAAGGATTTAAAGTGTACTCATTCCAATTACAGGGCCTCGGATTGAGTCCTGTATTGTTATTTTTCGTCACTACCTCCCCGTGCTGGGATTGGGTAATTTACGCGCCTGCTGCCTTCCTTAGATGTGGTAGCCGTTTCTCAGGCTCCCTCTCCGGAATCGAACCCTGATTCCCCGTTACCCGTTGCAACCATGGTAGTCCTAGATACTACCATCAATAGTTGATAGGGCAGACATTTGAAAGATCTATCGCCGGTACTGGACCATGCGATCTACATGTTATTCAGATTCATCTTATTAACGACACAGTATATAAATATACCTTAATGTATCGATTGATTTTAATCTAATAAAAGCACACGTTCCTTGCGGTCCGTGATTATGTGCATGTATTAGCTCTAGAATTACCACAGTTATCCATGTAACTATGTATACGATCTAATAAATCATAACTGATATACTGAGCCTTTTGCGGTTTCACTGTTCGAGAGTGTGTACTTAGACATGCATGGCTTAATCTTTGAGACAAGCATATAACTACTGGCAGGATCAACCAGAATGTAAATTATGATTTTGCTCATAAAATTGTAATCATTTTATGAACTAATTTATAACTTTTCGTATTAAATTTAATTTCAAACCAATACAATTCATATGATAAACTTAGGTTTATTCGTTTAATTTTTTTCATTAAAGGTGCAAATATTTATTTGTTCCTATTTCCAATTATATGTGAATAGGAATTTTGTTCTTACTGATACAAAATTCTCACATTAACCAAATAAAATATCAAGATTCGAAATTCATTAAAAAATAAATTTTTAAATTTTTTTTTTTTTTCTCATCTCAATATACTTACAGACCAAACGAATAACAAAATCAAAAAACAAAATTTTTTTTTTTTTTTAATACAAATTTTTGTTCTCGCTTTGTTTTAATGTGTTAATAAATCTAATACAAAATTATTTTTATCATAAAAAATAAAATTTTTTTTTTTTTTATAATCCAAATTTTTGTTCTCGCTTTGTGATTTTCATACATACATTTTCATACATTTATTTTTATCATAAAAAATAAAAAATTTTTTTTTTTTATAATCCAAATTTTTGTTCTCGCTTTGTGATTTTCATGTTAAAGTAAAGAGCACAACATAAAAAATGAAACCATCGGATTTTTTTTTTTTTTGAAAAATTCAAAATTCATTATTTATTTATCGATTTGCTTATAATTTACCACATGAATTTATTAAATGTGTTAATAAATCTAATACAAAATTATTTTTATCATAAAAAATAATTTTTTTTTTTTTTTTATAATCCAAATTTTTGTTCTCGCTTTGTTATTTTCATGTTAAAGTAAAGAGCACAACATAAAAAATGAAACCATCGAATTTTTTTTTTTTTTCAAAAATTCAAAATTCATTATTTATTATCGATTTGCTTATAATTAACCACATGAATTTATTAAATGTGTTAATAAATCTAATACATAATTATTATAAACAATAAACAACGAATAAACAAAATTATTTTTATCATAAAAAATAAAATTTTTTTTTTTTTTATAATCCAAATTTTTGTTCTCGCTTTGTGATTTTCATACATACATTTTCATACATTTATTTTTATCATAAAAAATAAAAAAAATTTTTTTTTTATAATCCAAATTTTTGTTCTCGCTTTGTGATTTTCATGTTAAAGTAAAGAGCACAACATAAAAAATGAAACCATCGGATTTTTTTTTTTTTTGAAAAATTCAAAATTCATTATTTATTTATCGATTTGCTTATAATTTACCACATGAATTTATTAAATGTGTTAATAAATCTAACACAAAATTATTTTTATCATAAAAAATAATTTTTTTTTTTTTTTTATAATCCAAATTTTTGTTCTCGCTTTGTTATTTTCATGTTAAAGTAAAGAGCACAACATAAAAAATGAAACCATCGATTTTTTTTTTTTTTTCAAAAATTCAAAATTCATTATTTATTATCGATTTGCTTATAATTAACCACATGAATTTATTAAATGTGTTAATAAATCTAATAAAAAATTATTTTTATCATAAAAAATAAAAAATTTTTTTTTTTTATAATCCAAATTTTTGTTCTCGCTTTGTGATTTTCATGTTAAAGTAAAGAGCACAACATAAAAAATGAAACCATCGGATTTTTTTTTTTTTTGAAAAATTCAAAATTCATTATTTATAGATAAATATATTATAAAATAGATAAAATTAAATGTGTTAATAAATCTAATACAAAATTATTTTTATCATAAAAAATAAAAAACATTTTTTTTTTATAATCCAAATTTTTGTTCTCGCTTTGTGATTTTCATGTTAAAGTAAAGAGCACAACATAAAAAATGAAACCATCGGATTTAAATGGAAAAAATACCAACAACACATAGTGTTCCCAAGCAGTCAACCATCTAAGTACTAACTATGCCCAATGTTGTTTGACTTCGGTGATCGGACGAGAACCGGTACGTAAACATGGTATGGTCGTTGACTACAGGAATATTATGTTAGGTCGCAATTATGTTGTCAATATCTTTTGTTTCATTTTAAACATGTTACATTTTATATACAACTTTGACTTATATGTGAACATAATAAGATCGTATATTACATTTAACATTATTATTATTTATACGACCAATCTATGATTAAAGCATGTTTTAGGTATCAGTATGATGGCTGATATTCCCTATTCACACTACTCCACCCGTAACTATGTCGTTTACAATTTGGCTTTATATTCATAAATGATCTCTTAACATATAAAATGAATCCATCGGATTTTTTTTTTTTGAAAAATTCAAAATTCATTATTTATTATCGATTTGCTTATAATTAACCACATGAATTTATTAAATGTGTTAATAAATCTAATACATAATTATTTTTATCATAAAAAATAAATTTTTTTTTTTTTATAATCCAAATTTTTGTTCTCGCTTTGTGATTTTCATGTTAAAGTAAAGAGCACAACATAAAAAATGAAACCATCGGATTTTTTTTTTTTCAAAAATTCAAAATTCATTATTTATTTATCGATTTGCTTATAATTAACCACATGAATTTATTAAATGTGTTAATAAATCTAATACATAATTATTTTTATCATAAAAAATAAAATTTTTTTTTTTTATAATCCAAATTTTTGTTCTCGCTTTGTGATTTTCATGTTAAAGTAAAGAGCACAACATAAAAAATGAAACCATCGGATTTTTTTTTTTTCAAAAATTCAAAATTCATTATTTATTTATCGATTTGCTTATAATTAACCACATGAATTTATTAAATGTGTTAATAAATCTAATAAAAAATTATTTTTATCATAAAAAATAATTTTTTTTTTTTTTTATAATCCAAATTTTTGTTCTCGCTTTGTGATTTTCATGTTAAAGTAAATTTGCTTATAATTAACCACATGAATTTATTAAATGTGTTAATAAATCTAATACATAATTATTTTTATCATAAAAAATAAATTTTTTTTTTTTTATAATCCAAATTTTTGTTCTCGCTTTGTGATTTTCATGTTAAAGTAAAGAGCACAACATAAAAAATGAAACCATCGGATTTTTTTTTTTTCAAAAATTCAAAATTCATTATTTATTTATCGATTTGCTTATAATTAACCACATGAATTTATTAAATGTGTTAATAAATCTAATACATAATTATTTTTATCATAAAAAATAAAATTTTTTTTTTTTATAATCCAAATTTTTGTTCTCGCTTTGTGATTTTCATGTTAAAGTAAAGAGCACAACATAAAAAATGAAACCATCGGATTTTTTTTTTTTCAAAAATTCAAAATTCATTATTTATTTATCGATTTGCTTATAATTAACCACATGAATTTATTAAATGTGTTAATAAATCTAATAAAAAATTATTTTTATCATAAAAAATAATTTTTTTTTTTTTTTATAATCCAAATTTTTGTTCTCGCTTTGTGATTTTCATGTTAAAGTAAAGAGCACAACATAAAAAATGAAACCATCGGATTTTTTTTTTTTTTGAAAAATTCAAAATTCATTATTTATTTATCGATTTGCTTATAATTAACCACTTGAATTTATTAAATGTGTTAATAAATCTAATACAAAATTATTTTTATCATAAAAAATAAAAAACATTTTTTTTTTATAATCCAAATTTTTGTTCTCGCTTTGTGATTTTCATGTTAAAGTAAAGAGCACAACATAAAAAATGAAACCATCGGATTTAAATGGAAAAAATACCAACAACACATAGTGTTCCCAAGCAGTCAACCATCTAAGTACTAACTATGCCCAATGTTGTTTGACTTCGGTGATCGGACGAGAACCGGTACGTAAACATGGTATGGTCGTTGACTACAGGAATATTATGTTAGGTCGCAATTATGTATGTCAATATCTTTTGTTTCATTTTAAACATGTTACATTTTATATACAACTTTGACTTATATGTGAACATAATAAGATCGTATATTACATTTAACATTATTATTATTTATACGACCAATCTATGATTAAAGCATGTTTTAGGTATCAGTATGATGGCTGATATTCCCTATTCACACTACTCCACCCGTAACTATGTCGTTTACAATTTGGCTTTATATTCATAAATGATCTCTTAACATAAAAAATGAATCCATCGGATTTTTTTTTTTTTTGAAAAATTCAAAATTCATTATTTATTTATCGATTTGCTTATAATTAACCACATGAATTTATTAAATGTGTTAATAAATCTAATAAAAAATTATTTTTATCATAAAAAATAAATTTTTTTTTTTTTTTATAATCCAAATTTTTGTTCTCGCTTTGTGATTTTCATGTTAAAGTAAATTTGCTTATAATTAACCACATGAATTTATTAAATGTGTTAATAAATCAAATACAAAATTATTTTTATCATAAAAAATAAAAATTTTTTTTTTTTTATAATCCAAATTTTTGTTCTCGCTTTGTGATTTTCATGTTAAAGTAAAGAGCACAACATAAAAAATGAAACCATCGGATTTTTTTTTTTTTTGAAAAATTCAAAATTCACTATTTATTTATCGATTTGCTTATAATTAACCATATGAATTTATTAAATGTGTTAATAAATCTAATACAAAATTATTTTTATCATAAAAAATAATTTTTTTTTTTTTTTTATAATCCAAATTTTTGTTCTCGCTTTGTGATTTTCATGTTAAAGTAAGCACAACATAAAAAATGAAACCATCGGATTTTTTTTTTTTTTTTTGAAAAATTCAAAATTCATTATTTATTATCGATTTGCTTATAATTAACCACATGAATTTATTAAATGTGTTAATAAATCTAATACATAATTATTTTTATCATGAAACCATCGGATTTTTTTTTTTTTGAAAAATTCAAAATTCATTATTTATTTATCGATTTGCTTATAATTAACCATATGAATTTATTAAATGTGTTAATAAATCTAATACAAAATTATTTTTATCATAAAAAATAAAAAA
>CAUVYM010000489.1:20000-25000 GCA_963556165.1 Tipula helvola
TATCATTGATAAATTTATATTTGCAGAACTTCTGAAATGGTCAATTATTTTTATTCAATGTTTTGATCTTTAATTCTTTAATGATCCTTCCGCAGGTTCACCTACGGAAACCTTGTTACGACTTTTACTTCCTCTAAATATACAAGTTCGGTCAACTTTGGTAAAACAACCACAACACAAGAAGCATCACGGTGATCACCTCCGAGGACCTCACTAACATATTCAATCGGTAGTAGCGACGGGCGGTGTGTACAAAGGGCAGGGACGTAATCAATGCGAGCTTATGACCCGCACTTACTGGGAATTCCAGGTTTATGTGAACAGTTTCAGTCCACAATCCCAACCACGAAGGTGGTTCAGCGGTTTACCCGGTCTTTTTAGACTAGGAGGACACGTTGATACCTTCATTGTAGCGCGCGTGCAGCCCAGGACATCTAAGGGCATCACAGACCTGTTATTGCTCAATCTCATATTGCTAGACGCAATTTGTCTATTTAAGAAGCAAGTGTCTTATTAGGACAAACCACCAGGTATGACTCCACTTACAAACAACTCTTACGTATTAAAACCACACCTCGTTAGAAGCATAGTATAACAGAGGCAAAAATGTCTGCAAAGTTTCTACACCATAACCCTGCCGGCATCTAGTTAAGAAATTTGAGTCTCGTTCGTTATCGGAATTAACCAGACAAATCACTCCACGAACTAAGAACGGCCATGCACCACCACCCATAGATTCGAGAAAGAGCTATTAATCTGTCTTACTCATTTATGTTCGGACCTGGTAAGTTTCCCCGTGTTGAGTCAAATTAAGCCGCAGGCTCCACTCCTGGTGGTGCCCTTCCGTCAATTCCTTTAAGTTTCAACTTTGCAACCATACTTCCCCCGGAGCCCAAAAGCTTTGGTTTCCCGGAAAGCGACTGAAAGAGCCATATATGTAGCTCCATCCAATTGCTAGCTGGCATCGTTTATGGTTAGAACTAGGGCGGTATCTGATCGCCTTCGAACCTCTAACTTTCGTTCTTGATTAATGAAAACATCTTTGGCAAATGCTTTCGCTTATGTTAGTCTTACGACGGTCCACGAATTTCACCTCTCGCGCCGTAATACTAATGCCCCCAACTGCTTCTATTAATCATTACGTCTTGATCTAAAAACCAATTGAAAATAGAACAGACGTCTTATTCCATTATTCCATGCAGAGAATATTTAGGCACAAATGGCCTGCTTTAAGCACTCTAATTTGTTCAAAGTAATTGTACTGTTCTAGACCAGCACTCGGTAAAGAGCACTAATTTAGATTTATTACGCGGATAAACTTACGTTTAAGCCACTACAGTAATACGTCATAGCATCAAGATGATGTACGAACCCAGTTACGGTGTACCACCTGTGCTTGACACAAGTTCAACTACGAACGTTTTAACCGCAACAACTTTAATATACGCTATTGGAGCTGGAATTACCGCGGCTGCTGGCACCAGACTTGCCCTCCAATTGTTCCTTGTTAAAGGATTTAAAGTGTACTCATTCCAATTACAGGGCCTCGGATTGAGTCCTGTATTGTTATTTTTCGTCACTACCTCCCCGTGCTGGGATTGGGTAATTTACGCGCCTGCTGCCTTCCTTAGATGTGGTAGCCGTTTCTCAGGCTCCCTCTCCGGAATCGAACCCTGATTCCCCGTTACCCGTTGCAACCATGGTAGTCCTAGATACTACCATCAATAGTTGATAGGGCAGACATTTGAAAGATCTATCGCCGGTACTGGACCATGCGATCTACATGTTATTCAGATTCATCTTATTAACGACACAGTATATAAATATACCTTAATGTATCGATTGATTTTAATCTAATAAAAGCACACGTTCCTTGCGGTCCGTGATTATGTGCATGTATTAGCTCTAGAATTACCACAGTTATCCATGTAACTATGTATACGATCTAATAAATCATAACTGATATACTGAGCCTTTTGCGGTTTCACTGTTCGAGAGTGTGTACTTAGACATGCATGGCTTAATCTTTGAGACAAGCATATAACTACTGGCAGGATCAACCAGAATGTAAATTATGATTTTGCTCATAAAATTGTAATCATTTTATGAACTAATTTATAACTTTTCGTATTAAATTTAATTTCAAACCAATACAATTCATATGATAAACTTAGGTTTATTCGTTTAATTTTTTTCATTAAAGGTGCAAATATTTATTTGTTCCTATTTCCAATTATATGTGAATAGGAATTTTGTTCTTACTGATACAAAATTCTCACATTAACCAAATAAAATATCAAGATTCGAAATTCATTAAAAAATAAATTTTTAAATTTTTTTTTTTTTTCTCATCTCAATATACTTACAGACCAAACGAATAACAAAATCAAAAAACAAAATTTTTTTTTTTTTTTAATACAAATTTTTGTTCTCGCTTTGTTTTAATGTGTTAATAAATCTAATACAAAATTATTTTTATCATAAAAAATAAAATTTTTTTTTTTTTTATAATCCAAATTTTTGTTCTCGCTTTGTGATTTTCATACATACATTTTCATACATTTATTTTTATCATAAAAAATAAAAAAATTTTTTTTTTTATAATCCAAATTTTTGTTCTCGCTTTGTGATTTTCATGTTAAAGTAAAGAGCACAACATAAAAAATGAAACCATCGGATTTTTTTTTTTTTTGAAAAATTCAAAATTCATTATTTATTTATCGATTTGCTTATAATTTACCACATGAATTTATTAAATGTGTTAATAAATCTAATACAAAATTATTTTTATCATAAAAAATAATTTTTTTTTTTTTTTTATAATCCAAATTTTTGTTCTCGCTTTGTTATTTTCATGTTAAAGTAAAGAGCACAACATAAAAAATGAAACCATCGAATTTTTTTTTTTTTTCAAAAATTCAAAATTCATTATTTATTATCGATTTGCTTATAATTAACCACATGAATTTATTAAATGTGTTAATAAATCTAATACATAATTATTATAAACAATAAACAACGAATAAACAAAATTATTTTTATCATAAAAAATAAAATTTTTTTTTTTTTTATAATCCAAATTTTTGTTCTCGCTTTGTGATTTTCATACATACATTTTCATACATTTATTTTTATCATAAAAAATAAAAAAAATTTTTTTTTTATAATCCAAATTTTTGTTCTCGCTTTGTGATTTTCATGTTAAAGTAAAGAGCACAACATAAAAAATGAAACCATCGGATTTTTTTTTTTTTTGAAAAATTCAAAATTCATTATTTATTTATCGATTTGCTTATAATTTACCACATGAATTTATTAAATGTGTTAATAAATCTAACACAAAATTATTTTTATCATAAAAAATAATTTTTTTTTTTTTTTTATAATCCAAATTTTTGTTCTCGCTTTGTTATTTTCATGTTAAAGTAAAGAGCACAACATAAAAAATGAAACCATCGATTTTTTTTTTTTTTTCAAAAATTCAAAATTCATTATTTATTATCGATTTGCTTATAATTAACCACATGAATTTATTAAATGTGTTAATAAATCTAATAAAAAATTATTTTTATCATAAAAAATAAAAAATTTTTTTTTTTTATAATCCAAATTTTTGTTCTCGCTTTGTGATTTTCATGTTAAAGTAAAGAGCACAACATAAAAAATGAAACCATCGGATTTTTTTTTTTTTTGAAAAATTCAAAATTCATTATTTATAGATAAATATATTATAAAATAGATAAAATTAAATGTGTTAATAAATCTAATACAAAATTATTTTTATCATAAAAAATAAAAAACATTTTTTTTTTATAATCCAAATTTTTGTTCTCGCTTTGTGATTTTCATGTTAAAGTAAAGAGCACAACATAAAAAATGAAACCATCGGATTTAAATGGAAAAAATACCAACAACACATAGTGTTCCCAAGCAGTCAACCATCTAAGTACTAACTATGCCCAATGTTGTTTGACTTCGGTGATCGGACGAGAACCGGTACGTAAACATGGTATGGTCGTTGACTACAGGAATATTATGTTAGGTCGCAATTATGTTGTCAATATCTTTTGTTTCATTTTAAACATGTTACATTTTATATACAACTTTGACTTATATGTGAACATAATAAGATCGTATATTACATTTAACATTATTATTATTTATACGACCAATCTATGATTAAAGCATGTTTTAGGTATCAGTATGATGGCTGATATTCCCTATTCACACTACTCCACCCGTAACTATGTCGTTTACAATTTGGCTTTATATTCATAAATGATCTCTTAACATATAAAATGAATCCATCGGATTTTTTTTTTTTGAAAAATTCAAAATTCATTATTTATTATCGATTTGCTTATAATTAACCACATGAATTTATTAAATGTGTTAATAAATCTAATACATAATTATTTTTATCATAAAAAATAAATTTTTTTTTTTTTATAATCCAAATTTTTGTTCTCGCTTTGTGATTTTCATGTTAAAGTAAAGAGCACAACATAAAAAATGAAACCATCGGATTTTTTTTTTTTCAAAAATTCAAAATTCATTATTTATTTATCGATTTGCTTATAATTAACCACATGAATTTATTAAATGTGTTAATAAATCTAATACATAATTATTTTTATCATAAAAAATAAAATTTTTTTTTTTTATAATCCAAATTTTTGTTCTCGCTTTGTGATTTTCATGTTAAAGTAAAGAGCACAACATAAAAAATGGAACCATCGGATTTTTTTTTTTTCAAAAATTCAAAATTCATTATTTATTTATCGATTTGCTTATAATTAACCACATGAATTTATTAAATGTGTTAATAAATCTAATAAAAAATTATTTTTATCATAAAAAATAATTTTTTTTTTTTTTTATAATCCAAATTTTTGTTCTCGCTTTGTGATTTTCATGTTAAAGTAAATTTGCTTATAATTAACCACATGAATTTATTAAATGTGTTAATAAATCTAATACATAATTATTTTTATCATAAA
>CAUVYM010000490.1:0-63042 GCA_963556165.1 Tipula helvola
AAGACCGTAATTTTGTGCAAACATATTTTTTGTTAAAATTTATTATTTTATTGGCTTAATCGATGCTCTAGATTATCAGAATTATGATAAAAATAATTTTAATATAAATTTATATAAACACATTTAATAAATGCGTGCTCTTTCGGTGGCGTACTGTACTACGTAGTATAACTACGAGACCGTAATTTTGTGCAAAACAAATTTTTTGTTAAAATTTTATTATTTTATTGGCTTAATCGATGCTCTAGATTATCAGAATTATGATAAAAATAATTTTAATATAAATTTATATAAACACATTTAATAAATGCGTGCTCTTTCGGTGGCGTACTATACTACGTAGTATACTACGAGACCATAATTTTGTGCAAACAAATTTTTTGTTAAAATTTTAATATTTTATTGGCTTAATCGATGCTCTAGATTATCAGAATTATGATAAAAATAATTTTAATATAAATTTATATAAACACATTTAATAAATGCGTGCTCTTTCATTGGCGTACTGTACTGCGTAGTATACTACGAGACCGTAATTTTGTGCAAACAAATTTTTTTTTTTTAATTTTATTATTTTATTGGCTTAATCGATGGTCTAGATTATCAGAATTATGATAAAAATAATTTTAATATAAATTTATATAAACAAATTTAATAAATGCGTGCTCTTTCGGTGGCGTACTGTACTACGTAGTATACCACGAGACCGTAATTTTGTGCAAACAAATTTTTTGTTAAAATTTTAATATTTTATTGGCTTAATCGATGCTCTAGATTATCAGAATTATGATAAAAATAATTTAATATAAATTTATATAAACACATTTAATAAATGCGTGCTCTTTCGGTGGCGTACTGTACTACGTAGTATACTACGAGACCGTAATTTTGTGCAAACAAATTTTTTGTTAAAATTTTAATATTTTATTGGCTTAATCGATGCTGTAGATTATCAGAATTATGATAAAAATAATTTTAATATAAATTTATATAAACACATTTAATAAATGCGTGCTCTTTCGGTGGCGTACTGTACTACGTAGTATACTACGAGACCGTAATTTTGTGCAAACAAATTTTTTGTTAAAATTTTATTATTTTATTGGCTTAATCGATGCTCTAGATTATCAGAATTATGATAAAAATAATTTTAATATAAATTTATATAAACACATTTAATAAATGCGTGCTCTTTCGGTGGCGTACTGTACTACGTAGTATACTATTTATTTATTTATTTATTTATTTGTTTACATAAATTTTATGACACCCCATTTTGAGCCTGGGCTCATTTTCAATGGGTTGTCAAAACGAAATAAGGAGTCGACTGCGTGATAAATACAGCTAAGCTATTAATTGCATATTTAAAAATCCTTTATGGTTTTCTTGAACAACGTATACAAATTTTCCATTATATGCTGAGATTCGACTATTTTAGATTATCCTCCATAACTCCTATCCTTGCACACTGGTCCTTTTCCATACACAAGATTCACATGCTTAGATATATGGCGAATATTAAATTATATAATATAAAATATAAAATAATTTACGTTTTAAGAAAAAAAAATAAAAAAAAAACAAGACTGTCCGACTCAAAAGTCAAAGCCATTATACTACGAGACCGTAATTTTGTGCAAACAAATTTTTTGTTAAAATTTTAATATTTTATTGTCTTAATCGATGCTCTAGATTATCAGAATTATGATAAAAATAATTTTAATATAAATTTATATAAACACATTTAATAAATGCGTGCTCTTTCGGTGGCGTACTGTACTATGTAGTATACTACGAGACCGTAATTTTGTGCAAACAAATTTTTTGTTAAAATTTTATTATTTTATTGGCTTAATCGATGCTCTAGATTATCAGAATTATGATAAAAATAATTTTAATATAAATTTATATAAACACATTTAATAAATGCGTGCTCTTTCGGTGGCGTACTGTACTACGTAGTATACTACGAGACCGTAATTTTGTGCAAACAAATTTTTTGTTAAAATTTTATTATTTTATTGGCTTAATCGATGCTCTAGATTATCAGAATTATGATAAAAATAATTTTAATATAAATTTATATAAACACATTTAATAAATGCGTGCTCTTTCGGTGGCGTACTGTACTACGTAGTATACTACGAGACCGTAATTTTATGCAAACAAATTTTTTGTTAAAATTTTATTATTTTATTGGCTTAATCGATGTTCTAGATTATCAGAATTATGATAAAAATAATTTTAATATAAATTTATATAAACACATTTAATAAATGCGTGCTCTTTCGGTGGCGTACTGTACTGCGTAGTATACTACGAGACCGTAATTTTGTGCAAACAAATTTTTTGTTAAAATTTTATTATTTTATTGGCTTAATCGATGCTCTAGATTATCAGAATTATGATAAAAATAATTTTAATATAAATTTATATAAACACATTTAATAAATGCGTGCTCTTTCGGTGGCGTACTGTACTACGTAGTATACCACGAGACCGTAATTTTGTGCAAACAAATTTTTTGTTAAAATTTTAATATTTTATTGGCTTAATCGATGCTCTAGATTATCAGAATTATGATAAAAATAATTTTAATATAAATTTATATAAACACATTTAATAAATGCGTGCTCTTTCGGTGGCGTACTGTACTACGTAGTATACTACGAGACCGTAATTTTGTGCAAACAAATTTTTTGTTAAAATTTTATTATTTTATTGGCTTAATCGATGCTCTAGATTATCAGAATTATGATAAAAATAATTTTAATATAAATTTATATAAACACATTTAATAAATGCGTGCTCTTTTGGTGGCGTACTGTACTACGTAGTATACTACGAGACCATAATTTTGTGCAAACAAATTTTTTGTTAAAATTTTATTATTTTATTGGCTTAATCGATGCTCTAGATTATCAGAATTATGATAAAAATAGTTTTAATATAAATTTATATAAACACATTTAATAAATGCGTGCTCTTTCGGTGGCGTACTGTACTACGTAGTATACTACGAGACCGTAATTTTGTGCAAACAAATTTTTTGTTAAAATTTTATTATTTTATGGGCTTAATCGATGCTATAGATTATCAGAATTATGATAAAAATAATTTTAATATAAATTTATATAAACACATTTAATAAATGCGTGCTCTTTCGGTGGCGTACTGTACTACGTAGTATACTACGAGACCGTAATTTTGTGCAAACAAATTTTTTGTTAAAATTTTATTATTTTATTGGCTTAATCGATGCTCTAGATTATCAGAATTATGATAAAAATAATTTTAATATAAATTTATATAGACACATTTAATAAATGCGTGCTCTTTCGTTGGCGTACTGTACTACGTAGTATACCACGAGACCGTAATTTTGTGCAAACAAATTTTTTGTTAAAATTTTAATATTTTATTGGCTTAATCGATGCTCTAGATTATCAGAATTATGATAAAAATAATTTTAATATAAATTTATATAAACACATTTAATAAATGCGTGCTCTTTCGGTGGCGTACTGTACTACGTAGTATACTACGAGACCGTAATTTTGTGCAAACAAATTTTTTGTTAAAATTTTATTATTTTATTGGCTTAATCGATGCTCTAGATTATCAGAATTATGATAAAAATAATTTTAATATAAATTTATATAAACACATTTAATAAATGCGTGCTCTTTCGGTGGCGTACTGTACTACGTAGTATACTACGAGACCGTAATTTTGTGCAAACAAATTTTTTGTTAAAATTGTATTATTTTATTGGCTTAATCGATGCTCTAGATTATCAGAATTATGATAAAAATAATTTTAATATAAATTTATATAAACACATTTAATAAATGCGTGCTCTTTCGGTGGCGTACTGTACTACGTAGTATACCACGAGACCGTAATTTTGTGCAAACAAATTTTTTGTTAAAATTTTATTATTTTATTGGCTTAATCGATGCTCTAGATTATCAGAATTATGATAAAAATAATTTTAATATATATTTATATAAACACATTTAATAAATGCGTGCTCTTTCGGTGGCGTACTGTACTACGTAGTATACCACGAGACCGTTATTTTGTGCAAACAAATTTTTTGTTAAAATTTTATTATTTTATTGGCTTAATCGATGCTCTAGATTATCAGAATTATGATAAAAATAATTTTAATATAAATTTATATAAACACATTTAATAAATGCGTGCTCTTTCGGTGGCGTACTGTACTACGTAGTATACTACGAGACCATAATTTTGTGCAAACAAATTTTTTGTTAAAATTTTAATATTTTATTGGCTTGATCGATGCTCTAGATTATCAGAATTATGATAAAAATAATTTTAATATAAATTTATATAAACACATTTAATAAATGCGTACTCTTTCGGTGGCGTACTGTACTACGTAGTATACTACGAGACCGTAATTTTGTGCAAACATATTTTTTGTTAAAATTTTATTATTTTATTGGCTTAATCGATGCTCTAGATTATCAGAATTATGATAAAAATAATTTTAATATAAATTTATATAAACACATTTAATAAATGCGTGCTCTTTCGGTGGCGTACTGTACTACGTAGTATACTACGAGACCGTAATTTTGTGCAAACAAATTTTTTGTTAAAATTTTATTATTTTATTGGCTTAATCGATGCTCTAGATTATCAGAATTATGATAAAAATAATTTTAATATAAATTTATATAAACACATTTAATAAATGCGTGCTCTTTCATTGGCGTACTGTACTACGTAGTATACTACGAGACCGTAATTTTGTGCAAACAAATTTTTTTTTTAAATTTTATTATTTTATTGGCTTAATCGATGGTCTAGATTATCAGAATTATGATAAAAAAATAATTTTAATATAAATTTATATAAACAAATTTAATAAATGCGTGCTCTTTCGGTGGCGTACTGTACTACGTAGTATACCACGAGACCGTAATTTTGTGCAAACAAATTTTTTGTTAAAATTTTAATATTTTATTGGCTTAATCGATGCTCTAGATTATCAGAATTATGATAAAAATAATTTTAATATAAATTTATATAAACACATTTAATAAATGCGTGCTCTTTCGGTGGCGTACTGTACTACGTAGTATACTACGAGACCGTAATTTTGTGCAAACAAATTTTTTGTTAAAATTTTAATATTTTATTGGCTTAATCGATGCTCTAGATTATCAGAATTATGATAAAAATAATTTTAATATAAATTTATATAAACACATTTAATAAATGCGTGCTCTTTCGGTGGCGTACTGTACTACGTAGTATACTACGAGACCGTAATTTTGTGCAAACAAATTTTTTGTTAAAATTTTATTATTTTATTGGCTTAATCGATGCTCTAGATTATCAGAATTATGATAAAAATAATTTTAATATAAATTTATATAAACACATTTAATAAATGCGTGCTCTTTCGGTGGCGTACTGTACTACGTAGTATACTATTTATTTATTTATTTATTTATTTGTTTACATAAATTTTATGACACCCCATTTTGAGCCTGGGCTCATTTTCAATGGGTTGTCAAAACGAAATAAGGAGTCGACTGCGTGATAAATACAGCTAAGCTATTAATTGCATATTTAAAAATCCTTTATGGTTTTCTTGAACAACGTATACAAATTTTCCATTATATGCTGAGATTCGACTATTTTAGATTATCCTCCATAACTCCTATCCTTGCACACTGGTCCTTTTCCATACACAAGATTCACATGCTTAGATATATGGCGAATATTAAATTATATAATATAAAATATAAAATAATTTACGTTTTAAGAAAAAAAATAAAAAAAAAACAAGACTGTCCGACTCAAAAGTCAAAGCCATTATACTACGAGACCGTAATTTTGTGCAAACAAATTTTTTGTTAAAATTTTAATATTTTATTGTCTTAATCGATGCTCTAGATTATCAGAATTATGATAAAAATAATTTTAATATAAATTTATATAAACACATTTAATAAATGCGTGCTCTTTCGGTGGCGTACTGTACTATGTAGTATACTACGAGACCGTAATTTTGTGCAAACAAATTTTTTGTTAAAATGTTATTATTTTATTGGCTTAATCGATGCTCTAGATTATCAGAATTATGATAAAAATAATTTTAATATAAATTTATATAAACACATTTAATAAATGCGTGCTCTTTCGGTGGCGTACTGTACTACGTAGTATACTACGAGACCGTAATTTTGTGCAAACAAATTTTTTGTTAAAATTTTATTATTTTATTGGCTTAATCGATGCTCTAGATTATCAGAATTATGATAAAAATAATTTTAATATAAATTTATATAAACACATTTAATAAATGCGTGCTCTTTCGGTGGCGTACTGTACTACGTAGTATACTACGAGACCGTAATTTTGTGCAAACAAATTTTTTGTTAAAATTTTATTATTTTATTGGCTTAATCGATGCTCTAGATTATCAGAATTATGATAAAAATAATTTTAATATAAATTTATATAAACACATTTAATAAATGCGTGCTCTTTCGGTGGCGTACTGTACTACGTAGTATACTACGAGACCGTAATTTTGTGCAAACAAATTTTTTGTTAAAATTTTATTATTTTATTGGCTTAATCGATGCTCTAGATTATCAGAATTATGATAAAAATAATTTTAATATAAATTTATATAAACAAATTTAATAAATGCGTGCTCTTTCGGTGGCGTACTGTACTACGTAGTATACTACGAGACCGTAATTTTGTGCAAACAAATTTTTTGTTAAAATTTTATTATTTTATTGGCTTAATCGATGCTCTAGATTATCAGAATTATGATAAAAATAATTTTAATATAAATTTATATAAACACATTTAATAAATGCGTGCTCTTTCGGTGGCGTACTGTACTACGTAGTATACTACGAGACCGTAATTTTGTGCAAACAAATTTTTTGTTAAAATTTTATTATTTTATTGGCTTAATCGATGCTCTAGATTATCAGAATTATGATAAAAATAATTTTAATATAAATTTATATAAACACATTTAATAAATGCGTGCTCTTTCGGTGGCGTACTGTACTACGTAGTATACTACGAGACCGTAATTTTGTGCAAACAAATTTTTTGTTAAAATTTTATTATTTTATTGGCTTAATCGATGCTCTAGATTATCAGAATTATGATAAAAATAATTTTAATATAAATTTATATAAACACATTTAATAAATGCGTACTCTTTCGGTGGCGCACTGTACTACGTAGTATACCACGAGACCGTAATTTTGTGCAAACAAATTTTTTGTTAAAATTTTAATATTTTATTGGCTTAATCGATGCTCTAGATTATCAAAATTATGATAAAAATAATTTTAATATAAATTTATATAAACACATTTAATAAATGCGTGCTCTTTCGGTGGCGTACTGTACTACGTAGTATACTACGAGACCGTAATTTTGTGCAAACAAATTTTTTGTTAAAATTTTATTATTTTATTGGCTTAATCGATGCTCTAGATTATCAGAATTATGATAAAAATAATTTTAATATAAATTTATATAAACAAATTTAATAAATGCGTGCTCTTTCGGTGGCGTACTGTACTACGTAGTATACTACGAGACCGTAATTTTGTGCAAACAAATTTTTTGTTAAAATTTTATTATTTTATTGGCTTAATCGATGCTCTAGATTATCAGAATTATGATAAAAATAATTTTAATATAAATTTATATAAACACATTTAATAAATGCGTGCTCTTTCGGTGGCGTACTGTACTACGTAGTATACCACGAGACCGTAATTTTGTGCAAACAAATTTTTTGTTAAAATTTTAATATTTTATTGGCTTAATCGATGCTCTAGATTATCAGAATTATGATAAAAATAATTTTAATATAAATTTATATAAACACATTTAATAAATGCGTGCTCTTTCGGTGGCGTACTGTACTACGTAGTATACTACGAGACCGTAATTTTGTCCAAACAAATTTTTTGTTAAAATTTTATTATTTTATTGGCTTAATCGATGCTCTAGATTATCAGAATTATGATAAAAATAATTTTAATATAAATTTATATAAACACATTTAATAAATGCGTGCTCTTTCGGTGGCGTACTGTACTACGTAGTATACTACGAGACCATAATTTTGTGCAAACAAATTTTTTGTTAAAATTTTAATATTTTATTGGCTTAATCGATGCTCTAGATTATCAGAATTATGATAAAAATAATTTTAATATAAATTTATATAAACACATTTAATAAATGCGTGCTCTTTCGGTGGCGTACTGTACTACGTAGTATACTACGAGACCGTAATTTTGTCCAAACAAATTTTTTGTTAAAATTTTATTATTTTATTGGCTTAATCGATGCTCTAGATTATCAGAATTATGATAAAAATAATTTTAATATAAATTTATATAAACACATTTAATAAATGCGTGCTCTTTCGGTGGCGTACTGTACTACGTAGTATACTACGAGACCATAATTTTGTGCAAACAAATTTTTTGTTAAAATTTTTATATTTTATTGGCTTAATCGATGCTCTAGATTATCAGAATTATGATAAAAATAATTTTAATATAAATTTATATAAACACATTTAATAAATGCGTGCTCTTTCGGTGGCGTACTGTACTACGTAGTATACTACGAGACCGTAATTTTGTGCAAACATATTTTTTGTTAAAATTTTATTATTTTATTGGCTTAATCGATGCTCTAGATTATCAGAATTATGATAAAAATAATTTTAATATAAATTTATATAAACACATTTAATAAATGCGTGCTCTTTCGGTGGCGTACTGTACTACGTAGTATACTACGAGACCGTAATTTTGTGCAAACAAATTTTTTGTTAAAATTTTATTATTTTATTGGCTTAATCGATGCTCTAGATTATCAGAATTATGATAAAAATAATTTTAATATAAATTTATATAAACACATTTAATAAATGCGTGCTCTTTCGGTGGCGTACTATACTACGTAGTATACTACGAGACCATAATTTTGTGCAAACAAATTTTTTGTTAAAATTTTAATATTTTATTGGCTTAATCGATGCTCTAGATTATCAGAATTATGATAAAAATAATTTTAATATAAATTTATATAAACACATTTAATAAATGCGTGCTCTTTCATTGGCGTACTGTACTACGTAGTATACTACGAGACCGTAATTTTGTGCAAACAAATTTTTTTTTTAAATTTTATTATTTTATTGGCTTAATCGATGGTCTAGATTATCAGAATTATGATAAAAATAATTTTAATATAAATTTATATAAACAAATTTAATAAATGCGTGCTCTTTCGGTGGCGTACTGTACTACGTAGTATACCACGAGACCGTAATTTTGTGAAAACAAATTTTTTGTTAAAATTTTAATATTTTATTGGCTTAATCGATGCTCTAGATTATCAGAATTATGATAAAAATAATTTTAATATAAATTTATATAAACACATTTAATAAATGCGTGCTCTTTCGGTGGCGTACTGTACTACGTAGTATACTACGAGACCGTAATTTTGTGCAAACAAATTTTTTGTTAAAATTTTAATATTTTATTGGCTTAATCGATGCTCTAGATTATCAGAATTATGATAAAAATAATTTTAATATAAATTTATATAAACACATTTAATAAATGCGTGCTCTTTCGGTGGCGTACTGTACTACGTAGTATACTACGAGACCGTAATTTTGTGCAAACAAATTTTTTGTTAAAATTTTATTATTTTATTGGCTTAATCGATGCTCTAGATTATCAGAATTATGATAAAAATAATTTTAATATAAATTTATATAAACACATTTAATAAATGCGTGCTCTTTCGGTGGCGTACTGTACTACGTAGTATACTATTTATTTATTTATTTATTTATTTGTTTACATAAATTTTATGACACCCCATTTTGAGCCTGGGCTCATTTTCAATGGGTTGTCAAAACGAAATAAGGAGTCGACTGCGTGATAAATACAGCTAAGCTATTAATTGCATATTTAAAAATCCTTTATGGTTTTCTTGAACAACGTATACAAATTTTCCATTATATGCTGAGATTCGACTATTTTAGATTATCCTCCATAACTCCTATCCTTGCACACTGGTCCTTTTCCATACACAAGATTCACATGCTTAGATATATGGCGAATATTAAATTATATAATATAAAATATAAAATAATTTACGTTTTAAGAAAAAAAATAAAAAAAAAACAAGACTGTCCGACTCAAAAGTCAAAGCCATTATACTACGAGACCGTAATTTTGTGCAAACAATTTTTTTGTTAAAATTTTAATATTTTATTGTCTTAATCGATGCTCTAGATTATCAGAATTATGATAAAAATAATTTTAATATAAATTTATATAAACACATTTAATAAATGCGTGCTCTTTCGGTGGCGTACTGTACTATGTAGTATACTACGAGACCGTAATTTTGTGCAAACAAATTTTTTGTTAAAATTTTATTATTTTATTGGCTTAATCGATGCTCTAGATTATCAGAATTATGATAAAAATAATTTTAATATAAATTTATATAAACACATTTAATAAATGCGTGCTCTTTCGGTGGCGTACTGTACTACGTAGTATACTACGAGACCGTAATTTTGTGCAAACAAATTTTTTGTTAAAATTTTATTATTTTATTGGCTTAATCGATGCTCTAGATTATCAGAATTATGATAAAAATAATTTTAATATAAATTTATATAAACACATTTAATAAATGCGTGCTCTTTCGGTGGCGTACTGTACTACGTAGTATACTACGAGACCGTAATTTTGTGCAAACAAATTTTTTGTTAAAATTTTAATATTTTATTGGCTTAATCGATGCTCTAGATTATCAGAATTATGATAAAAATAATTTTAATATAAATTTATATAAACACATTTAATAAATGCGTGCTCTTTCGGTGGCGTACTGTACTACGTAGTATACTACGAGACCGTAATTTTGTGCAAACAAATTTTTTGTTAAAATTTTAATATTTTATTGGCTTAATCGATGCTCTAGATTATCAGAATTATGATAAAAATAATTTTAATATAAATTTATATAAACACATTTAATAAATGCGTGCTCTTTCGGTGGCGTACTGTACTACGTAGTATACTATTTATTTATTTATTTGTTTACATAAATTTTATGACACCCCATTTTGAGCCTGGGCTCATTTTCAATGGGTTGTCAAAACGAAATAAGGAGTCGACTGCGTGATAAATACAGCTAAGCTATTAATTGCATATTTAAAAATCCTTTATGGTTTTCTTGAACAACGTATACAAATTTTCCATTATATGCTGAGATTCGACTATTTTAGATTATCCTCCATAACTCCTATCCTTGCACACTGGTCCTTTTCCATACACAAGATTCACATGCTTAGATATATGGCGAATATTAAATTATATAATATAAAATATAAAATAATTTACGTTTTAAGAAAAAAAATAAAAAAAAAACAAGACTGTCCGACTCAAAAGTCAAAGCCATTATACTACGAGACCGTAATTTTGTGCAAACAAATTTTTTGTTAAAATTTTAATATTTTATTGTCTTAATCGATGCTCTAGATTATCAGAATTATGATAAAAATAATTTTAATATAAATTTATATAAACACATTTAATAAATGCGTGCTCTTTCGGTGGCGTACTGTACTATGTAGTATACTACGAGACCGTAATTTTGTGCAAACAAATTTTTTGTTAAAATTTTATTATTTTATTGGCTTAATCGATGCTCTAGATTATCAGAATTATGATAAAAATAATTTTAATATAAATTTATATAAACACATTTAATAAATGCGTGCTCTTTCGGTGGCGTACTGTACTACGTAGTATACTACGAGACCGTAATTTTGTGCAAACAAATTTTTTGTTAAAATTTTATTATTTTATTGGCTTAATCGATGCTCTAGATTATCAGAATTATGATAAAAATAATTTTAATATAAATTTATATAAACACATTTAATAAATGCGTGCTCTTTCGGTGGCGTACTGTACTACGTAGTATACTACGAGACCGTAATTTTGTGCAAACAAATTTTTTGTTAAAATTTTATTATTTTATTGGCTTAATCGATGCTCTAGATTATCAGAATTATGATAAAAATAATTTTAATATAAATTTATATAAACACATTTAATAAATGCGTGCTCTTTCATTGGCGTACTGTACTACGTAGTATACTACGAGACCGTAATTTTGTGCAAACAAATTTTTTTTTTAAATTTTATTATTTTATTGGCTTAATCGATGGTCTAGATTATCAGAATTATGATAAAAATAATTTTAATATAAATTTATATAAACAAATTTAATAAATGCGTGCTCTTTCGGTGGCGTACTGTACTACGTAGTATACCACGAGACCGTAATTTTGTGCAAACAAATTTTTTGTTAAAATTTTAATATTTTATTGGCTTAATCGATGCTCTAGATTATCAGAATTATGATAAAAATAATTTTAATATAAATTTATATAAACACATTTAATAAATGCGTGCTCTTTCGGTGGCGTACTGTACTACGTAGTATACTACGAGACCGTAATTTTGTGCAAACAAATTTTTTGTTAAAATTTTAATATTTTATTGGCTTAATCGATGCTCTAGATTATCAGAATTATGATAAAAATAATTTTAATATAAATTTATATAAACACATTTAATAAATGCGTGCTCTTTCGGTGGCGTACTGTACTACGTAGTATACTACGAGACCGTAATTTTGTGCAAACAAATTTTTTGTTAAAATTTTATTATTTTATTGGCTTAATCGATGCTCTAGATTATCAGAATTATGATAAAAATAATTTTAATATAAATTTATATAAACACATTTAATAAATGCGTGCTCTTTCGGTGGCGTACTGTACTACGTAGTATACTATTTATTTATTTATTTATTTATTTGTTTACATAAATTTTATGACACCCCATTTTGAGCCTGGGCTCATTTTCAATGGGTTGTCAAAACGAAATAAGGAGTCGACTGCGTGATAAATACAGCTAAGCTATTAATTGCATATTTAAAAATCCTTTATGGTTTTCTTGAACAACGTATACAAATTTTCCATTATATGCTGAGATTCGACTATTTTAGATTATCCTCCATAACTCCTATCCTTGCACACTGGTCCTTTTCCATACACAAGATTCACATGCTTAGATATATGGCGAATATTAAATTATATAATATAAAATATAAAATAATTTACGTTTTAAGAAAAAAAATAAAAAAAAAACAAGACTGTCCGACTCAAAAGTCAAAGCCATTATACTACGAGACCGTAATTTTGTGCAAACAAATTTTTTGTTAAAATTTTAATATTTTATTGTCTTAATCGATGCTCTAGATTATCAGAATTATGATAAAAATAATTTTAATATAAATTTATATAAACACATTTAATAAATGCGTGCTCTTTCGGTGGCGTACTGTACTATGTAGTATACTACGAGACCGTAATTTTGTGCAAACAAATTTTTTGTTAAAATTTTATTATTTTATTGGCTTAATCGATGCTCTAGATTATCAGAATTATGATAAAAATAATTTTAATATAAATTTATATAAACACATTTAATAAATGCGTGCTCTTTCGGTGGCGTACTGTACTACGTAGTATACTACGAGACCGTAATTTTGTGCAAACAAATTTTTTGTTAAAATTTTATTATTTTATTGGCTTAATCGATGCTCTAGATTATCAGAATTATGATAAAAATAATTTTAATATAAATTTATATAAACACATTTAATAAATGCGTGCTCTTTCGGTGGCGTACTGTACTACGTAGTATACTACGAGACCGTAATTTTGTGCAAACAAATTTTTTGTTAAAATTTTATTATTTTATTGGCTTAATCGATGCTCTAGATTATCAGAATTATGATAAAAATAATTTTAATATAAATTTATATAAACACATTTAATAAATGCGTGCTCTTTCGGTGGCGTACTGTACTACGTAGTATACTACGAGACCGTAATTTTGTGCAAACAAATTTTTTGTTAAAATTTTATTATTTTATTGGCTTAATCGATGCTCTAGATTATCAGAATTATGATAAAAATAATTTTAATATAAATTTATATAAACAAATTTAATAAATGCGTGCTCTTTCGGTGGCGTACTGTACTACGTAGTATACTACGAGACCGTAATTTTGTGCAAACAAATTTTTTGTTAAAATTTTATTATTTTATTGGCTTAATCGATGCTCTAGATTATCAGAATTATGATAAAAATAATTTTAATATAAATTTATATAAACACATTTAATAAATGCGTGCTCTTTCGGTGGCGTACTGTACTACGTAGTATACTACGAGACCGTAATTTTGTGCAAACAAATTTTTTGTTAAAATTTTATTATTTTATTGGCTTAATCGATGCTCTAGATTATCAGAATTATGATAAAAATAATTTTAATATAAATTTATATAAACACATTTAATAAATGCGTGCTCTTTCGGTGGCGTACTGTACTACGTAGTATACTACGAGACCGTAATTTTGTGCAAACAAATTTTTTGTTAAAATTTTATTATTTTATTGGCTTAATCGATGCTCTAGATTATCAGAATTATGATAAAAATAATTTTAATATAAATTTATATAAACACATTTAATAAATGCGTACTCTTTCGGTGGCGCACTGTACTACGTAGTATACCACGAGACCGTAATTTTGTGCAAACAAATTTTTTGTTAAAATTTTAATATTTTATTGGCTTAATCGATGCTCTAGATTATCAAAATTATGATAAAAATAATTTTAATATAAATTTATATAAACACATTTAATAAATGCGTGCTCTTTCGGTGGCGTACTGTACTACGTAGTATACTACGAGACCGTAATTTTGTGCAAACAAATTTTTTGTTAAAATTTTATTATTTTATTGGCTTAATCGATGCTCTAGATTATCAGAATTATGATAAAAATAATTTTAATATAAATTTATATAAACAAATTTAATAAATGCGTGCTCTTTCGGTGGCGTACTGTACTACGTAGTATATTACGAGACCGTAATTTTGTGCAAACAAATTTTTTGTTAAAATTTTATTATTTTATTGGCTTAATCGATGCTCTAGATTATCAGAATTATGATAAAAATAATTTTAATATAAATTTATATAAACACATTTAATAAATGCGTGCTCTTTCGGTGGCGTACTGTACTACGTAGTATACCACGAGACCGTAATTTTGTGCAAACAAATTTTTTGTTAAAATTTTAATATTTTATTGGCTTAATCGATGCTCTAGATTATCAGAATTATGATAAAAATAATTTTAATATAAATTTATATAAACACATTTAATAAATGCGTGCTCTTTCGGTGGCGTACTGTACTACGTAGTATACTACGAGACCGTAATTTTGTCCAAACAAATTTTTTGTTAAAATTTTATTATTTTATTGGCTTAATCGATGCTCTAGATTATCAGAATTATGATAAAAATAATTTTAATATAAATTTATATAAACACATTTAATAAATGCGTGCTCTTTCGGTGGCGTACTGTACTACGTAGTATACTACGAGACCATAATTTTGTGCAAACAAATTTTTTGTTAAAATTTTTATATTTTATTGGCTTAATCGATGCTCTAGATTATCAGAATTATGATAAAAATAATTTTAATATAAATTTATATAAACACATTTAATAAATGCGTGCTCTTTCGGTGGCGTACTGTACTACGTAGTATACTACGAGACCGTAATTTTGTGCAAACAAATTTTTTGTTAAAATTTTATTATTTTATTGGCTTAATCGATGCTCTAGATTATCAGAATTATGATAAAAATAATTTTAATATAAATTTATATAAACACATTTAATAAATGCGTGCTCTTTCCGTGGCGTACTGTACTACGTAGTATACCACGAGACCGTAATTTTGTGCAAACAAATTTTTTGTTAAAATTTTAATATTTTATTGGCTTAATCGATGCTCTAGATTATCAGAATTATGATAAAAATAATTTTAATATAAATTTATATAAACACATTTAATAAATGCGTGCTCTTTCGGTGGCGTACTGTACTACGTAGTATACTACGAGACCGTAATTTTGTGCAAACAAATTTTTTGTTAAAATTTTATTATTTTATTGGCTTAATCGATGCTCTAGATTATCAGAATTATGATAAAAATAATTTTAATATAAATTTATATAAACACATTTAATAAATGCGTGCTCTTTCGGTGGCGTACTGTACTACGTAGTATACTACGAGACCGTAATTTTGTGCAAACAAATTTTTTGTTAAAATTTTATTATTTTATTGGCTTAATCGATGCTCTAGATTATCAGAATTATGATAAAAATAATTTTAATATAAATTTATATAAACACATTTAATAAATGCGTGCTCTTTCGGTGGCGTACTGTACTACGTAGTATACCACGAGACCGTAATTTTGTGCAAACAAATTTTTTGTTAAAATTTTATTATTTTATTGGCTTAATCGATGCTCTAGATTATCAGAATTATGATAAAAATAATTTTAATATAAATTTATATAAACACATTTAATAAATGCGTGCTCTTTCGGTGGCGTACTGTACTACGTAGTATACTACGAGACCGTAATTTTGTGCAAACAAATTTTTTGTTAAAATTTTATTATTTTATTGGCTTAATCGATGCTCTAGATTATCAGAATTATGATAAAAATAATTTTAATATAAATTTATATAAACACATTTAATAAATGCGTGCTCTTTCGGTGGCGTACTGTACTACGTAGTATACTACGAGACCGTAATTTTGTGCAAACAAATTTTTTGTTAAAATTTTATTATTTTATTGGCTTAATCGATGCTCTAGATTATCAGAATTATGATAAAAATAATTTTAATATAAATTTATATAAACACATTTAATAAATGCGTGCTCTTTCGGTGGCGTACTGTACTACGTAGTATACTACGAGACCGTAATTTTGTGCAAACAAATTTTTTGTTAAAATTTTATTATTTTATTGGCTTAATCGATGCTCTAGATTATCAGAATTATGATAAAAATAATTTTAATATAAATTTATATAAACACATTTAATAAATGCGTGCTCTTTCGGTGGCGTACTGTACTACGTAGTATACTACGAGACCGTAATTTTGTGCAAACAAATTTTTTGTTAAAATTTTATTATTTTATTGGCTTAATCGATGCTCTAGATTATCAGAATTATGATAAAAATAATTTTAATATAAATTTATATAAACACATTTAATAAATGCGTGCTCTTTCGGTGGCGTACTGTACTACGTAGTATACCACGAGACCGTAATTTTGTGCAAACAAATTTTTTGTTAAAATTTTAATATTTTATTGGCTTAATCGATGCTCTAGATTATCAGAATTATGATAAAAATAATTTTAATATAAATTTATATAAACACATTTAATAAATGCGTGCTCTTTCGGTGGCGTACTGTACTACGTAGTATACTACGAGACCGTAATTTTGTGCAAACAAATTTTTTGTTAAAATTTTATTATTTTATTGGCTTAATCGATGCTCTAGATTATCAGAATTATGATAAAAATAATTTTAATATAAATTTATATAAACACATTTAATAAATGCGTGCTCTTTCGGTGGCGTACTGTACTACGTAGTATACTACGAGACCATAATTTTGTGCAAACAAATTTTTTGTTAAAATTTTATTATTTTATTGGCTTAATCGATGCTCTAGATTATCAGAATTATGATAAAAATAATTTTAATATAAATTTATATAAACACATTTAATAAATGCGTGCTCTTTCGGTGGCGTACTGTACTACGTAGTATACTACGAGACCGTAATTTTGTGCAAACAAATTTTTTGTTAAAATTTTAATATTTTATGGGCTTAATCGATGCTATAGATTATCAGAATTATGATAAAAATAATTTTAATATAAATTTATATAAACACATTTAATAAATGCGTGCTCTTTCGGTGGCGTACTGTACTACGTAGTATACTACGAGACCGTAATTTTGTGCAAACAAATTTTTTGTTAAAATTTTATTATTTTATTGGCTTAATCGATGCTCTAGATTATTAGAATTATGATAAAAATAATTTTAATATAAATTTATATAGACACATTTAATAAATGCGTGCTCTTTCGGTGGCGTACTGTACTACGTAGTATACCACGAGACCGTAATTTTGTGCAAACAAATTTTTTGTTAAAATTTTAATATTTTATTGGCTTAATCGATGCTCTAGATTATCAGAATTATGATAAAAATAATTTTAATATAAATTTATATAAACACATTTAATAAATGCGTGCTCTTTCGGTGGCGTACTGTACTACGTAGTATACTACGAGACCGTAATTTTGTGCAAACAAATTTTTTGTTAAAATTTTATTATTTTATTGGCTTAATCGATGCTCTAGATTATCAGAATTATGATAAAAATAATTTTAATATAAATTTATATAAACACATTTAATAAATGCGTGCTCTTTCGGTGGCGTACTGTACTACGTAGTATACTACGAGATCGTAATTTTGTGCAAACAAATTTTTTGTTAAAATTTTATTATTTTATTGGCTTAATCGATGGTCTAGATTATCAGAATTATGATAAAAATAATTTTAATATAAATTTATATAAACACATTTAATAAATGCGTGCTCTTTCGGTGGCGTACTGTACTACGTAGTATACCACGAGACCGTAATTTTATGCAAACAAATTTTTTGTTAAAATTTTATTATTTTATTGGCTTAATCGATGCTCTAGATTATCAGAATTATGATAAAAATAATTTTAATATAAATTTATATAAACATATTTAATAAATGCGTGCTCTTTCGGTGGCGTACTGTACTACGTAGTATACTACGAGACCATAATTTTGTGCAAACAAATTTTTTGTTAAAATTTTAATATTTTATGGGCTTAATCGATGCTCTAGATTATCAGAATTATGATAAAAATAATTTTAATATAAATTTATATAAACACATTTAATAAATGCGTGCTCTTTCGGTGGCATACTGTACTACGTAGTATACTACGAGACCGTAATTTTATGCAAACAAATTTTTTGTTAAAATTTTATTATTTTATTGGCTTAATCGATGCTCTAGATTATCAGAATTATGATAAAAATAATTTTAATATAAATTTATATAAACACATTTAATAAATGCGTGCTCTTTCGGTGGCGTACTGTACTACGTAGTATACTACGAGACCGTAATTTTGTGCAAACAAATTTTTTGTTAACATTTTATTATTTTATTGGCTTAATCGATGCTCTAGATTATCAGAATTATGATAAAAATAATTTTAATATAAATTTATATAAACACATTTAATAAATGCGTGCTCTTTCGGTGGCGTACTGTACTACGTAGTATACTACGAGACCATAATTTTGTGCAAACAAATTTTTTGTTAAAATTTTAATATTTTATTGGCTTAATCGATGCTCTAGATTATCAGAATTATGATAAAAATAATTTTAATATATATTTATATAAACACATTTAATAAATGCGTGCTCTTTCGGTGGCGTACTATACTACGTAGTATACTACGAGACCGTAATTTTGTGCAAACAAATTTTTTGTTAAAATTTTATTATTTTATTGGCTTAATCGATGCTCTAGATTATCAGAATTATGATAAAAATAATTTTAATATAAATTTATATAAACACATTTAATAAATGCGTGCTCTTTCGGTGGCGTACTGTACTACGTAGTATACTACGAGACCGTAATTTTGTGCAAACAAATTTTTTGTTAAAATTTTAATATTTTATTGGCTTAATCGATGCTCTAGATTATCAGAATTATGATAAAAATAATTTTAATATAAATTTATATAAACACATTTAATAAATGCGTGCTCTTTCGGTGGCGTACTGTACTACGTAGTATACTACGAGACCGTAATTTTGTGCAAACAAATTTTTTGTTAAAATTTTAATATTTTATTGGCTTAATCGATGCTCTAGATTATCAGAATTATGATAAAAATAATTTTAATATAAATTTATATAAACACATTTAATAAATGCGTGCTCTTTCGGTGGCGTACTGTACTACGTAGTATACTACGAGACCGTAATTTTGTGCAAACAAATTTTTTGTTAAAATTTTATTATTTTATTGGCTTAATCGATGCTCTAGATTATCAGAATTATGATAAAAATAATTTTAATATAAATTTATATAAACACATTTAATAAATGCGTGCTCCTTCGGTGGCGTACTGTACTACGTAGTATACCACGAGACCGTAATTTTGTGCAAACAAATTTTTTGTTAAAATTTCAATATTTTATTGGCTTAATCGATGCTCTAAATTATCAGAATTATGATAAAAATAATTTTAATATAAATTTATATAAACACATTTAATAAATGTGTGTCTTTCGGTGGCGTACTGTACTACGTAGTATACTACGAGACCGTAATTTTGTGCAAACAAATTTTTGTTAAAATTTTATTATTTTATTGGCTTAATCGATGCTCTAGATTATCAGAATTATGATAAAAATAATTTTAATATAAATTTATATAAACACATTTAATAAATGCGTGCTCTTTCGGTGGCGTACTGTACTACGTAGTATACTACGAGACCGTAATTTTGTGCAAACAAATTTTTTCTTAAAATTTTATTATTTTATTGGCTTAATCGATGCTCTAGATTATCAGAATTATGATAAAAATAATTTTAATATAAATTTATATAAACACATTTAATAAATGCGTGCTCTTTCGGTGGCGTACTGTACTACGTAGTATACTACGAGACCGTAATTTTGTGCAAACAAATTTTTTGTTAAAATTTTATTATTTTATTGGCTTAATCGATGCTCTAGATTGTCAGAATTATGATAAAAATAATTTTAATATAAATTTATATAAACACATTTAATAAATGCGTGCTCTTTCGGTGGCGTACTGTACTACGTAGTATACTACGAGACCGTAATTTTGTGCAAACAAATTTTTGTTAAAATTTTATTATTTTATTGGCTTAATCGATGCTCTAGATTATCAGAATTATGATAAAAATAATTTTAATATAAATTTATATAAACACATTTAATAAATGCGTGCTCTTTCGGTGGCGTACTGTACTACGTAGTATACTACGAGACCGTAATTTTGTGCAAACAAATTTTTTGTTAAAATTTTATTATTTTATTGGCTTAATCGATGCTCTAGATTATCAGAATTATGATAAAAATAATTTTAATATAAATTTATATAAACACATTTAATAAATGCGTGCTCTTTCGGTGGCGTACTGTACTACGTAGTATACTACGAGACCATAATTTTGTGCAAACAAATTTTTTGTTAAAATTTTAATATTTTATTGGCTTAATCGATGCTCTAGATTATCAGAATTATGATAAAAATAATTTTAATATAAATTTATATAAACACATTTAATAAATGCGTGCTCTTTCGGTGGCGTACTGTACTACGTAGTATACCACGAGACCGTAATTTTGTGCAAACAAATTTTTTGTTAAAATTTTATTATTTTATTGGCTTAATCGATGCTCTAGATTATCAGAATTATGATAAAAATAATTTTAATATAAATTTATATAAACACATTTAATAAATGCGTGCTCTTTCGGTGGCGTACTGTACTACGTAGTATACTACGAGACCGTAATTTTGTGCAAACAAATTTTTTGTTAAAATTTTATTATTTTATTGGCTTAATCGATGCTCTAGATTATCAGAATTATGATAAAAATAATTTTAATATAAATTTATATAAACACATTTAATAAATGCGTGCTCTTTCGGTGGCGTACTGTACTACGTAGTATACCACGAGACCGTAATTTTGTGCAAACAAATTTTTTGTTAAAATTTTATTATTTTATTGGCTTAATCGATGCTCTAGATTATCAGAATTATGATAAAAATAATTTTAATATAAATTTATATAAACACATTTAATAAATCCATGCTCTTTCGGTGGCGTACTGTACTACGTAGTATACTACGAGACCATAATTTTGTGCAAACAAATTTTTTGTTAAAATTTTAATATTTTATTGGCTTAATCGATGCTCTAGATTATCAGAATTATGATAAAAATAATTTTAATATAAATTTATATAAACACATTTAATAAATGCGTGCTCTTTCGGTGGCGTACTGTACTACGTAGTATACTACGAGACCGTAATTTTGTGCAAACAAATTTTTTGTTAAAATTTTATTATTTTATTGGCTTAATCGATGCTCCAGATTATCAGAATTATGATAAAAATAATTTTAATATAAATTTATATAAACACATTTAATAAATGCGTGCTCTTTCGGTGGCGTACTGTACTACGTAGTATACCACGAGACCGTAATTTTGTGCAAACAAATTTTTTGTTAAAATTTTAATATTTTATTGGCTTAATCGATGCTCTAGATTATCAGAATTATGATAAAAATAATTTTAATATAAATTTATATAAACACATTTAATAAATGCGTGCTCTTTCGGTGGCGTACTGTACTACGTAGTATACTACGAGACCGTAATTTTGTGCAAACAAATTTTTTGTTAAAATTTTAATATTTTATTGGCTTAATCGATGCTCTAGATTATCAGAATTATGATAAAAATAATTTTAATATAAATTTATATAAACACATTTAATAAACGCGTGCTCTTTCGGTGGGCGTACTGTACTACGTAGTATACTACGAGACCGTAATTTTGTGCAAACAAATTTTTTGTTAAAATTTTATTATTTTATTGGCTTAATCGATGCTCTAGATTATCAGAATTATGATAAAAATAATTTTAATATAAATTTATATAAACACATTTAATAAATGCGTGCTCTTTCGGTGGTGTAATGTACTACGTAGTATACTACGAGGACCGTAATTTTGTGCAAACAAATTTTTTGTTAAAATTTTAATATTTTATTGGCTTAATTGATGCTCTGGATTATCAGAATTATGATAAAAATAATTTTAATATAAATTTATATAAACACATTTATAAATGCGTGCTCTTTCGGTGGCGTACTGTACTACGTAGTATACTACGAGACCGTAATTTTGTGCAAACAAATTTTTTGTTAAAATTTTATTATTTTATTGGCTTAATCGATGCTCTAGATTATCAGAATTATGATAAAAATAATTTTAATATAAATTTATATAAACACATTTAATAAATGCATGTCTTTCGGTGGCGTACTGTACTACGTAGTATACCACGAGACCGTAATTTTGTGCAAACAAATTTTTTGTTAAAATTTTAATATTTTATTGGCTTAATCGATGCTCTAGATTATCAGAATTATGATAAAAATAATTTTAATATAAATTTATATAAACACATTTAATAAATGCGTGCTCTTTCGGTGGCGTACTGTACTACGTAGTATACCACGAGACCGTAATTTTGTGCAAACAAATCTTTTGTTAAAATGTTATTATTTTATTGGCTTAATCGATGCTCTAGATTATCAGAATTATGATAAAAATAATTTTAATATAAATTTATATAAACACATTTAATAAATGCGTGCTCTTTCGGTGGCGTACTGTACTACGTAGTATACTACGAGACCATAATTTTGTGCAAACAAATTTTTTGTTAAAATTTTAATATTTTATTGGCTTAATCGATGCTCTAGATTATCAGAATTATGATAAAAATAATTTTAATATAAATTTATATAAACACATTTAATAAATGCGTGCTCTTTCGGTGGCGTACTGTACTACGTAGTATACTACGAGACCGTAATTTTGAGCAAACAAATTTTTTGTTAAAATTTTATTATTTTATTGGCTTAATCGATGCTCTAGATTATCAGAATTATGATAAAAATAATTTTAATATAAATTTATATAAACACATTTAATAAATGCGTGCTCTTTCGGTGGCGTACTGTACTACGTAGTATACCACGAGACCGTAATTTTGTGCAAACAAATTTTTTGTTAAAATTTTACTATTTTATTGCCTTAATCGATGCTCTAGATTATCAGAATTATGATAAAAATAATTTTAATATAAATTTATATAAACACATTTAATAAATGCGTGCTCTTTCGGTGGCGTACTGTACTACGTAGTATACTACGAGACCGTAATTTTGTTCAAACAAATTTTTTGTTAAAATTTTATTATTTTATTGGCTTAATCGATGCTCTAGATTATCAGAATTATGATAAAAATAATTTTAATATAAATTTATATAAACACATTTAATAAATGCGTGCTCTTTCGGTGGCGTACTGTACTACGTAGTATACTACGAGACCGTAATTTTGTGCAAACAAATTTTTTGTTAAAATTTTATTATTTTATTGGCTTAATCGATGCTCTAGATTATCAGAATTATGATAAAAATAATTTTAATATAAATTTATATAAACACATTTAATAAATGCGTGCTCTTTCGGTGGCGTACTGTACTACGTAGTATACTACGAGACCGTAATTTTGTGCAAACAAGTTTTTTGTTAAAATTTTAATATTTTATTGGCTCAATCGATGCTCTAGATTATCAGAATTATGATAAAAATAATTTTAATATAAATTTATATAAACACATTTAATAAATGCGTGCTCTTTCGGTGGCGTACTGTACTACGTAGTATACTACGAGACCGTAATTTTGTGCAAACAAATTTTTTGTTAAAATTTTATTATTTTATTGGCTTAATCGATGCTCTAGATTATCAGAATTACGATAAAAATAATTTTAATATAAATTTATATAAACACATTTAATAAATCCGTGCTCTTTCGGTGGCGTACTGTACTACGTAGTATACTACGAGACCATAATTTTGTGCAAACAAATTTTTTGTTAAAATTTTAATATTTTATTGGCTTAATCGATGCTCTAGATTATCAGAATTATGATAAAAATAATTTTAATATAAATTTATATAAACACATTTAATAAATGCGTGCTCTTTCGGTGGCGTACTGTACTACGTAGTATACTACGAGACCGTAATTTTGTGCAAACAAATTTTTTGTTAAAATTTTATTATTTTATTGGCTTAATCGATGCTCTAGATTATCAGAATTACGATAAAAATAATTTTAATATAAATTTATATAAACACATTTAATAAATGCGTGCTCTTTCGGTGGCGTACTGTACTACGTAGTATACTACGAGACCGTAATTTTGTGCAAACAAGTTTTTTGTTAAAATTTTAATATTTTATTGGCTTAATCGATGCTCTAGATTATCAGAATTATGATAAAAATAATTTTAATATAAATTTATATAAACACATTTAATAAATGCGTGCTCTTTCGGTGGCGTACTGTACTACGTAGTATACTACGAGACCGTAATTTTGTGCAAACAAATTTTTTGTTAAAATTTTATTATTTTATTGGCTTAATCGATGCTCTAGATTATCAGAATTATGATAAAAATAATTTTAATATAAATTTATATAAACACATTTAATAAATGCATGCTCCTTCGGTGGCGTACTGTACTACGTAGTATACCACGAGACCGTAATTTTGTGCAAACAAATTTTTTGTTAAAATTTTAATATTTTATTGGCTTAATCGATGCTCTAGATTATCAGAATTATGATAAAAATAATTTTAATATAAATTTATATAAACACATTTAATAAATGCGTGCTCTTTCGGTGGCGTACTGTACTACGTAGTATACCACGAGACCGTAATTTTGTGCAAACAAATTTTTTGTTAAAATGTTATTATTTTATTGGCTTAATCGATGCTCTAGATTATCAGAATTATGATAAAAATAATTTTAATATAAATTTATATAAACACATTTAATAAATGCGTGCTCTTTCGGTGGGGTACTGTACTACGTAGTATACTACGAGACCATAATTTTGTGCAAACAAATTTTTTGTTAAAATTTTAATATTTTATTGGCTTAATCGATGCTCTAGATTATCAGAATTATGATAAAAATAATTTTAATATAAATTTATATAAACACATTTAATAAATGCGTGCTCTTTCGGTGGCGTACTGTACTACGTAGTATACTACGAGACCGTAATTTTGTTCAAACAAATTTTTTGTTAAAATTTTATTATTTTATTGGCTTAATCGATGCTCTAGATTATCAGAATTATGATAAAAATAATTTTAATATAAATTTATATAAACACATTTAATAAATGCGTGCTCTTTCGGTGGCGTACTGTACTACGTAGTATACCACGAGACCGTAATTTTGTGCAAACAAATTTTTTGTTAAAATTTTACTATTTTATTGCTTTAATCGATGCTCTAGATTATCAGAATTATGATAAAAATAATTTTAATATAAATTTATATAAACACATTTAATAAATGCGTGCTCTTTCGGTGGCGTACTGTACTACGTAGTATACTACGAGACCATAATTTTGTGCAAACAAATTTTTTGTTAAAATTTTAATATTTTATTGGCTTAATCGATGCTCTAGATTATCAGAATTATGATAAAAATAATTTTAATATAAATTTATATAAACACATTTAATAAATGCGTGCTCTTTCGGTGGCGTACTGTACTACGTAGTATACTACGAGACCGTAATTTTGTGCAAACAAATTTTTTGTTAAAATTTTATTATTTTATTGGCTTAATCGATGCTCTAGATTATCAGAATTACGATAAAAATAATTTTAATATAAATTTATATAAACACATTTAATAAATGCGTGCTCTTTCGGTGGCGTACTGTACTACGTAGTATACTACGAGACCATAATTTTGTGCAAACAAATTTTTTGTTAAAATTTTAATATTTTATTGGCTTAATCGATGCTCTAGATTATCAGAATTATGATAAAAATAATTTTAATATAAATTTATATAAACACATTTAATAAATGCGTGCTCTTTCGGTGGCGTACTGTACTACGTAGTATACTACGAGACCGTAATTTTGTGCAAACAAATTTTTTGTTAAAATTTTATTATTTTATTGGCTTAATCGATGCTCTAGATTATCAGAATTATGATAAAAATAATTTTAATATAAATTTATATAAACACATTTAATAAATGCGTGCTCTTTCGGTGGCGTACTGTACTAGGTAGTATACTACGAGACCGTAATTTTGTGCAAACAAATTTTTTGTTAAAATTTTATTATTTTATTGGCTTAATCGATGCTCTAGATTATCAGAATTATGATAAAAATAATTTTAATATAAATTTATATAAACACATTTAATAAATGCGTGCTCTTTCGGTGGCGTACTGTACTACGTAGTATACCACGAGACCGTAATTTTGTGCAAACAAATTTTTTGTTAAAATTTTATTATTTTATTGGCTTAATCGATGCTCTAGATTATCAGAATTATGATAAAAATAATTTTAATATAAATTTATATAAACACATTTAATAAATGCGTGCTCTTTCGGCGGCGTACTGTACTACGTAGTATACTACGAGACCGTAATTTTGTGCAAACAAATTTTTGTTAAAATTTTAATATTTTATTGGCTTAATCAATGCTCTAGATTATCAGAATTATGATAAAAATAATTTTAATATAAATTTATATAAACACATTTAATAAATGCGTGCTCTTTCGGTGGCGTACTGTACTACGTAGTATACCACGAGACCGCAATTTTGTGCAAACAAATTTTTTGTTAAAATTTTAATATTTTATTGGCTTAATCGATGCTCTAGATTATCAGAATTATGATAAAAATAATTTTAATATAAATTTATATAAACACATTTAATAAATGCGTGCTCTTTCGGTGGCGTACTGTACTACGTAGTATACTACGAGACCGTAATTTTGTGCAAACAAATTTTTTGTTAAAATTTTATTATTTTATTGGCTTAATCGATGCTCTAGATTATCAGAATTATGATAAAAATAATTTTAATATAAATTTATATTAAACCGAAAGAGTACGCATTTATTAAATGTGTTTATAAAAACATTTAATAAATGCGTGCTCTTTCGGTGGCGTACTGTACTACGTAGTATACTACGAGACCGTAATTTTGTGCAAACAAATTTTTTGTTAAAATTTTATTATTTTATTGGCTTAATCGATGCTCTAGATTATCAGAATTATGATAAAAATAATTTTAATATAAATTTATATAAACACATTTAATAAATGCGTGCTCTTTCGGTGGCGTACTGTACTACGTAGTATACCACGAGACCGTAATTTTGTGCAAACAAATTTTTTGTTAAAATTTTATTATTTTATTGGCTTAATCGATGCTCTAGATTATCAGAATTATGATAAAAATAATTTTAATATAAATTTATATAAACACATTTAATAAATGCGTGCTCTTTCGGTGGCGTACTGTACTACGTAGTATACTACGAGACCATAATTTTGTGCAAACAAATTTTTTGTTAAAATTTTAATATTTTATTGGCTTAATCGATGCTCTAGATTATCAGAATTATGATAAAAATAATTTTAATATAAATTTATATAAACACATTTAATAAATGCGTGCTCTTTCGGTGGCGTACTGTACTACGTAGTATACTACGAGACCGTAATTTTGTGCAAACAAATTTTTTGTTAAAATTTTATTATTTTATTGGCTTAATCGATGCTCTAGATTATCAGAATTATGATAAAAATAATTTTAATATAAATTTATATAAACACATTTAATAAATGCGTGCTCTTTCGGTGGCGTACTGTACTACGTAGTATACTACGAGACCGTAATTTTGTGCAAACAAATTTTTTGTTAAAATTTTAATATTTTTATTGGCTTAATCGATGCTCTAGATTATCAGAATTATGATAAAAATAATTTTAATATAAATTTATATAAACACATTTAATAAATGCGTGCTCTTTCGGTGGCGTACTGTACTACGTAGTATACTACGAGACCATAATTTTGTGCAAACAAATTTTTTGTTAAAATTTTATTATTTTATTGGCTTAATCGATGCTCTAGATTATCAGAATTATGATAAAAATAATTTTAATATAAATTTATATAAACACATTTAATAAATGCGTGCTCCTTCGGTGGCGTACTGTACTACGTAGTATACCACGAGACCGTAATTTTGTGCAAACAAATTTTTTGTTAAAATTTTAATATTTTATTGGCTTAATCGATGCTCTAGATTATCAGAATTCTGATAAAAATAATTTTAATATAAATTTATATAAACACATTTAATAAATGGGTGCTCTTTCGGTGGCGTACTGTACTACGTAGTATACTACGAGACCGTAATTTTGTGCAAACAAATTTTTTGTTAAAATTTTATTATTTTATTGGCTTAATCGATGCTCTAGATTATCAGAATTATGATAAAAATAATTTTAATTTTAATTTATATAAACACATTTAATAAATGCGTGCTCTTTCGGTGGCGTACTGTACTACGTAGTATACTACGAGACCGTAATTTTGTGCAAACAAATTTTTTGTTAAAATTTTATTATTTTATTGGCTTAATCGATGCTCTAGATTATCAGAATTATGATAAAAATAATTTTAATATAAATTTATATAAACACATTTAATAAATGCGTGCTCTTTCGGTGGCGTACTGTACTACGTAGTATACTACGAGACCGTAATTTTGTGCAAACAAATTTTTTGTTAAAATTTTATTATTTTATTGGCTTAATCGATGCTCTAGATTATCAGAATTATGATAAAAATAATTTTAATATAAATTTATATAAACACATTTAATAATGCGTGCTCTTTCGGTGGCGTACTGTACTACGTAGTATACTACGAGACCATAATTTTGTGCAAACAAATTTGTTGTTAAAATTTTAATATTTTATTGGCTTAATCGATGCTCTAGATTATCAGAATTATGATAAAAATAATTTTAATATAAATTTATATAAACACATTTAATAAATGCGTGCTCTTTCGGTGGCGTACTGTACTACGTAGTATACTACGAGACCGTAATTTTGTGCAAACAAATTTTTTGTTAAAATTTTATTATTTTATTGGCTTAATCGATGCTCTAGATTATCAGAATTACGATAAAAATAATTTTAATATAAATTTATATAAACACATTTAATAAATGCGTGCTCTTTCGGTGGCGTACTGTACTACGTAGTATAATACGAGACCATAATTTTGTGCAAACAAATTTTTTGTTAAAATTTTAATATTTTATTGGCTTAATCGATGCTCTAGATTATCAGAATTATGATAAAAATAATTTTAATATAAATTTATATAAACACATTTAATAAATACGTGCTCTTTCGGTGGCGTACTGTACTACGTAGTATACTACGAGACCATAATTTTGTGCAAACAAATTTTTTGTTAAAATTTTAATATTTTATTGGCTTAATCGATGCTCTAGATTATCAGAATTATGATAAAAATAATTTTAATATAAATTTATATAAACACATTTAATAAATGCGTGCTCTTTCGGTGGCGTACTGTACTACGTAGTATACCACGAGACCGTAATTTTGTGCAAACAAATTTTTTGTTAAAATTTTATTATTTTATTGGCTTAATCGATGCTCTAGATTATCAGAATTATGATAAAAATAATTTTAATATAAATTTATATAAACACATTTAATAAATGCGTGCTCTTTCGGTGGCGTACTGTACTACGTAGTATACCACGAGACCGTAATTTTGTGCAAACAAATTTTTTGTTAAAATTTTAATATTTTATTGGCTTAATCGATGCTCTAGATTATCAGAATTATGATAAAAATAATTTTAATATAAATTTATATAAACACATTTAATAAATGCGTGCTCTTTCGGTGGCGTACTGTACTACGTAGTATACTACGAGACCGTAATTTTGTGCAAACAAATTTTTTGTTAAAATTTTATTATTTTATTGGCTTAATCGATGCTCTAGATTATCAGAATTATGATAAAAATAATTTTAATATAAATTTATATAAACACATTTAATAAATGCGTGCTCTTTCGGTGGCGTACTGTACTACGTAGTATACTACGAGACCGTAATTTTGTGCAAACAAATTTTTTGTTAAAATTTTATTATTTTATTGGCTTAATCGATGCTCTAGATTATCAGAATTATGATAAAAATAATTTTAATATAAATTTATATAAACACATTTAAAAAATGCGTGCTCTTTCGATGGCGTACTGTACTACGTAGTATACTACGAGACCATAATTTTGTGCAAACAAATTTTTTGTTAGAATTTTAATATTTTATTGGCTTAATCGATGCTCTAGATTATCAGAATTATGATAACAATAATTTTAATATAAATTTATATAAACACATTTAATAAATGCGTGCTCTTTCGGTGGCGTACTGTACTACGTAGTATACTACGAGACCGTAATTTTGTGCAAACAAATTTTTTGTTAAAATTTTATTATTTTATTGGCTTAATCGATGCTCTAGATTAGAAGAATTACGATAAAAATAATTTTAATATAAATTTATATAAACACATTTAATAAATGCGTGCTCTTTCGGTGGCGTACTGTACTACGTAGTATACTACGAGACCGTAATTTTGTGCAAACAAATTTTTTTTTTAAATTTTATTATTTTATTGGCTTAATCGATGCTCTAGATTATCAGAATTATGATAAAAATAATTTTAATATAAATTTATATAAACACATTTAATAAATGCGTGCTCTTTCGGTGGCGTACTGTACTACGTAGTATACTACGAGACCGTAATTTTGTGCAAACAAATTTTTTGTTAAAATTTTATTATTTTATTGGCTTAATCGATGCTCTAGATTATCAGAATTATGATAAAAATAATTTTAATATAAATTTATATAGACACATTTAATAAATGCGTGCTCTTTCGGTGGCGTACTGTACTACGTAGTATACCACGAGACCGTAATTTTGTGCAAACAAATTTTTTGTTAAAATTTTATTATTTTATTGGCTTAATCGATGCTCTAGATTATCAGAATTATGATAAAAATAATTTTAATATAAATTTATATAAACACATTTAATAAATGCGTGCTCTTTCGGTGGCGTACTGTACTACGTAGTATACTACGAGACCGTAATTTTGTGCAAACAAATTTTTTGTTAAAATTTTATTATTTTATTGGCTTAATCGATGCTCTAGATTATCAGAATTATGATAAAAATAATTTTATTATAAATTTATATAAACACATTTAATAAATGCGTGCTCTTTCGGTGGCGTACTGTACTACGTAGTATACTACGAGACCGTAATTTTGTGCAAACAAATTTTTTGTTAAAATTTTATTATTTTATTGGCTTAATCGATGCTCTAGATTATCAGAATTATGATAAAAATAATTTTAATATAAATTTATATAAACACATTTAATAAATGCGTGCTCTTTCGGTGGCGTACTGTACTACGTAGTATACTACGAGACCATAATTTTGTGCAAACAAATTTTTTGTTAAAATTTTAATATTTTATTGGCTTAATCGATGCTCTAGATTATCAGAATTATGATAAAAATAATTTTAATATAAATTTATATAAACACATTTAATAAATGCGTGCTCTTTCGGTGGCGTACTGTACTACGTAGTATACTACGAGACCGTAATTTTGTGCAAACAAATTTTTTGTTAAAATTTTATTATTTTATTGGCTTAATCGATGCTCTAGATTATCAGAATTATGATAAAAACATTTTAATATAAATTTATATAAACACATTTAATAAATGCGTGCTCTTTCGGTGGCGTACTGTACTACGTAGTATACTACGAGACCGTAATTTTGTGCAAACAAATTTTTTGTTAAAATTTTATTATTTTATTGGCTTAATCGATGCTCTAGATTATCAGAATTATGATAAAAATAATTTTAATATAAATTTATAGGTACTCAACTCACTAATAATTATTTCGTGGTCGTCCTATTTTATTTCCGTTTGTTTTAATTTGTAAATGAAAAACTAAATTGATTGATAAAAATAGCACGAATACTTTTCGTAATTTATATCCCAAACTTTTATTAATTACGTCACTATTAGTTAATTTGAATTTTATTTATAATAGGTTAGAAACCTTTCTTTTAAATAAATTTACAATTTTATAATTATTTTACGCCACCATTTAATTAATTTTATTTTTATTTATCAAAAATAAATCGACCATTAAAAGTCGAAAACCTGAACGCAATTAATATTTTTTACTGTACATCCACTTGTACATTCCAAAAACAAAATACATAAATTATATGTACATAAGAAAACCGCGCGCACAGTGTGGCAAAATGAAACGACAGTATAAGTAAATAACAATATATACTTGTGTTAGAAACACCAAGTATATGGGAAGTTGACTACACAACAAAAGAAATTAGCACTCCACGTGAAAAGTATTACTGAGTACTAATAAAACGTAAACCAAGAAACAAACATAGACTAAAATAAAATGATAGCTATTGTACTAAAATAATGGACACCTGCAGTAAACTGCATAAATAAAAAATGGTTCCAATCTCCACTAGTCGATAGTGTAGTTAGAAACATAAAATTCGAAAATGCTATCATTAATTCGTAGCACGATTTAAAAATGTTATTTATGAATATAAATATTTAATTTACATTTTTATATCGGCCGCTACAGTACTCCTCTCCTAGTTGTGTTCCAGTAAGACTTGAACACTAACGATCAAAATGCACTGCTGTTTGGTTGTGAGGTGGAAGATTATTATCAACCGAACTAACTATTCCAAAAGCAGGTTTCAATCTATCAATCGAGATATTACAATTCTTATCTCGAATCAAGATAATAAAATGTTTACGAAAGCGCCTAACAACTTTAAATGGTCCTTCGTAAGGAGGAGTAAGTCCAACACTAACCTTGTCAGACCTTATAAAAACAAAATCACAGTTGTCCAAAGTTTTCGGGACAAATATGTCATCTTGTTTAGCTTTACGCGTAGGTGACGGTATAAGGTTCCTCATTGCATTACGCAATTGGTCGATAACTGTGTCGCTATTAGGTAACGTTTAAAGAGGCTTCTCAATAAAAAATTCACCGGGCAGTTTAATGGGTTGCCCATAAACCATCTCGGCTGGAGAGCACTTTAAATCTTCTTTCACGGTAGCCCGAATTCCTAATAAAATAATTGGAATTTCAGAACTCCAATGAACTGAATCACCTCTGGCCATAAGAGCAGCTTTAAGCTGCCTATGGAAACGTTCAACCATGCCGTTGGCTTTAGGATTATAAGCCGTAGTACGTATCCTATGAGCCCCTAAAAGAATTGTTAGCTCATTAAAAAGTTTTGATTCAAACTGTGATCCCTGATCCGTAGTAATCTGAGATGGAACGCCATAGCGTGACACGTAATTATTGACAAAAGAAGTGGCAATGGTTGCAGCTGTCATGTTCGCTATGCAGTACGCTTCAGGCCAGCGAGTAAAACGATCGACACAAGTAAGGATATATGAACATCCATTCGAAATAGGCAAAGGCCCAACAATATCCAAATGTATATGTTCAAAACGACCAGGTGGAATATCAAATTGTCCGTGGGGTGAAATAGTGTGCCGTTGAACTTTAGCACGTTGGCAGGATAAACAAGAACTAGCCCAATGGTTTACGTCCTTGTTAATACTAGGCCAAAAATAACGAGCCGTAATCAACTTACGAGTGGCTCGGACACCAGCATGCGCTATATTATGTAAAGAGTCGAACACAAGTCGACGTAAAGAAGCTGCGATGTATGGGCGATTATTACCCGTCGAAGTTTCGCAGTAGACTTCAAGGCCAGGCAATTTAAATAACTCAAGCTTCATGGAAGCTGAGCGACAACCGGTATCAGAAAGTAACTTCTGAAGTTCTTCATCCGATTGTTGTGCCTTAATAATATCTAAATAATCAAAAAAAATTTCATTTGTGGCCGAGTCAATATTTGTGGTCCGAGACAGTGTATCTGCGACAACATTGTCGGAACCAAGCACATGCTGAATATCTGAGGTAAATTGACTAATATAATCCAAGTGGCGTGACTGCCTTGGATTTCTTTCAGTTTTAGACTGAAGGGCTCTAGTCAAAGGCTTATGGTCAGTATAAATCGTGAAATCACGACCCTCAACAAAATATCTAAAATGCTTAATTGCCTGATATATTGCGAGAAGTTCTCTATCGAATGCAGAATATTTAATTTCCGCAGTCGTTAATTTTTTAGAGAAAAATCCTAAAGGTTCCCACTACTTCTTATTATACTGTTGCAGGACAGCGCCAAAGGCGGTGCTCGATGCATCAGTAGTAATACTAAATTTCGCATTTCCTATAGGATGCGACAGAAGAGTGACATTTGCCAATTCATTATTTAAAGCAATGAATGCATCATTGCATTCGGAAGGCCAAGAAAAATTCTTGGGTGTCTTAGGCAACTTAAGCAGTGCTGACAAATGTGAATGAATTGGACTTAGAAATTCAGCCAACTTTGGTATAAATCGATGATAGTAATTTACCATCCCGATATACCGCTGAATGTGTTTAATGGAACCAGGAGCAGGAAAATCCCTGATGGCACGTATTCGTTCCTCAGAAGGTTGAATACCATCACGGGAAATCTTGTGGCTTAAAAAATCAAGCGAAGCAACACCAAAAACACATTTCGGTGTCTTAATATGGACGTCAAATCAACCAGTCTCTGAAACAACTGTTCTAAATGAACCAAATGTTGCTCTTCTGACTGGGATGCCACCAACATATCATCAATATAAACAAAAACGAAGTCAAGTCCGCGGACAACTTCGTTAATAAAACGCTGGAATGTCTGAGCGGCATTACGCAAACCAAATGGCATCCGAGTAAACTCAAATAAGCCAAAAGGTGTTGTGATAGCCGTCTTATGCACGTCTTCAACAGCGACTGGAATTAAATGATAAGCCCTGACCAAATCAATCTTAGAAAAAATGGTACAACCATGTAAATTCATGGAAAAATTTTGAATGTGGGAATTCTATCCGGTACTGTGATCGAATTTAATCTTCGATAATCACCACATGGCCTCCAATCTAAATCCTTTTTTCTAACCATATGTAAAGGACTTGAAGCAGAGGATGCCGACGGACGACAAATACCTAACTCCACCATATGTTGGAATTCTAATAAACCGGCTTTATGCCGATCCGGATCTAGTCTGCGAGGTCTCGCCACAGGTAAATGTCCGTTTGTAACAATATGATGTACAACAGAGTGGCGGACAGGCAAATTAAAATTGGGCAACGCTGTAAGTGTGGGAAATTTATTAAGGAGCGTACCATAACCATTGTCAATGGAAAAATGCACCGGAGTCGGAGTTTCAAAACTCTTCACCATCGCATCAACTGACAATTTAGTGGTCGAATCTACCAGCTGTTTATGCTTCAGATCCACTAAAAGACCAAACTTTGCCAAAAAATCAGCACCAATGATTGGCCTATCCACAGAAGCTATTAAAAAAACATGTGGAAAATCTCGTTTTAAACCGAGATTGACCTTAATCAACCTTGTACCATAGGTACGAATAGTTGATCCATTGGCTGCTGTCAGAACTACATAGATCACTTGAAAAACTGTTTACGTTAATATGAAAAAATTTAACTGGTAACACTGAAATATCAGCGCCAGTATCGATCAAAAAAGTTAAATTAATATTGCTGTCGTGTATAAAAAGTCGACTGGTGGGGTTTCTAATAAAATTAGTCGACTCAACGCTGTGCGGCCCTACTCGTTTTTTGTATTGTCAAACGATTTATCTGAATTGTCTGACTTAGAATGCTTGTCATGATAATATGAGCAAGGTTGCCTACAGAAATGAGCCTTTGGGCCAAAAAGACGGTGTAACTTGCACCACGGATCATCGGATGTCTGTTTATTGTTACTACCAGTCTTATTTTGTCGAGAATTGTCAAAAGACGAATTTCGACGATAGTACCTTGAGTTCCTTGAATTGCTCCGAGACCTGCCCTTATCATTATAAAGATTATTCATCCGGGCTTCTAACGAATTTAATCGAGATTCGATGGTCTTTAATGTCGTCGGCGTGTCTCGCCCATTCGACTTGGTTGGAGTTTTTTTCGAAGTATCAGAAATATTTGAAATATTCGACAAATTAGTTGGTTTTGAGGTTGAACTCGAAGGTCTGTTTAATGTTGCTAATCTGGGAGTTCGATTCATGGCTTCATGAATCTTATCCGCTGTCTTAGCGAGATCATCGGGGGTTAATGTATCGGGTTGCGCTACAAGTGCCAACATTATAACTTCCGGTAAACGGCGAATCCATAAAGCCTTAATGACTTTGTCGCTAATGGAACTACCCGCGAGTGATCGAATATGCCTAAGTAATTCGGAGGGCCGTCTGTCGCCTATATCTAAACCACTCAAAAGCTTCCATAATTGGGCTTCATTCGAAGGTGAGAGGCGTTCTAATAAAGTGTTTTTTATTGTTTCGTAGAAATTATCCTTCGGTGGTGTTCGTAGCAAATCTGAAATCAGATCGCTGGTCTCTGGCGACAGAGAAGCCAACACGTGCAAAAATTTTGCCTTGTCACCTTTAATTTTCAATAAATCAAACTGCAGCTCAGCCGTGTGAAACCAATTTTCCGGGCTCGTAATCCAAAACGGCTGCAATTTGATATTAATAGAGGCAGCATTGTCTGGTGCCTGTGGCATTTCGACATCTGCAGCTTCCAATAGTTTTTTTTTATCAGCGTCTGCTTCCGCGGACGTTGCCGGTGTATTAGGCATCTTGAACCAAAAACCAATTGGAATCTATGAAATATGATAAATATTATCTAGTACGTTTTTTCTAGATTACTGGCAAATTGTCAGTGTTAAGTCGCTGACAAATAGTTGTGACAAGTCAAAATAAAGAACAGTACGGCGAACACCAGGGCTCGTACTTCTAAAATGAACTGAAATATAAATTGATTCTATTGCGAGATGCAATGTGAAAATGTTTCGTGCGAACAGTCGGAACGATATTAATTGGTTGATGAATTGATTAGAAAACGTTTTCTTTTGATACCGGGGAATTTAAAAATATAATAAAAAATTATGTAAATAAGTAACCACAAAATTGTAGTGTTGATCAAAATTTCTATACCGTTGCGAAATTTTGATATTTTGATTCCGTTATTAAAATATTAATGTAAAATTAATTAAAGAAATGGCGTTAAATTTACATTTACTTGAAGCTACGTTAAAATTTTTAAAAGAAAACCAAAAATTGAAATTTTATATAAGAAATTAAGTTTGTACAATAAACTATTTGTTTGTTTATAAAAAAAACTTTTAAACACTTAGCTGATTTTAGTTCAGTTATAGAACTTAGTTGTATATCGGATTAATCCTCGTTGGACCGGGGGTAATGTCACGGTATAATGTCCCACGCTGAACCGTTCACTGTCTACGGTATTACTGTTAATTCATCTGCTGTCCCACGTTGCACCTGGTAATATTGCGGTGTTGAATTATTTTAAGGTTACCGAACGATAAATTATTTATATAAATATTATCCGGTAAAATTTTATTTATATATTATCCAGATGTCCAGAATTGTTTGGTTTTTTAGAAACGGTACTGTAATGGGTTCCCGTTTTAAAGGTGTGTTCTCCAATATACGTATAATGTCGACAAAACTTTCAAATTCGATGATTCTCGGAAATATTTGAAACACAATTCAAAGAGAAAAGAGACAAATTAGTATCCGTTAAATTACGGCTTATATATTATATATTGTTATATGTTTAATCAACGACACTAACCTTTTTCTTGGTACGGTGGCCGTACCAAGATTCCAAAACCAAAACTTATAAAATGTTGAATTCCGCGTTGTTGCGTATTCTACGCATGTATTTTGCGTGAAAAAAATATCCGCGGCTGCGGATCTGCCCTAAACAGGGACTTTCGGGGTCACCACTTATAGGTACTCGACTCACTAATAATTATTTCGTGGTCGTCCTATTTTATTTCCGTTTTTTTTAATTTGTAAATGAAAAACTAAATTGATTGATAAAAATAGCACGAATACTTTTCGTAATTTATTTCACAAACTTTTATTAATTACGTCACTATTAGTTAATTTGAATTTTATTTATAATAGGTTAGAAACCTTTCTTTTAAATAAATTTACAATTTTATAATTATTTTACGCCACCATTTAATTAATTTTATTTTTATTTATCAAAAATAAATCGACCATTAAAAGTCGAAAACCTGAACGCAATTAATATTTTTTACTGTACATCCACTTGTACATTCCAAAAACAAAATATATAAATTATATATGTACATAAGAAAACCGCGCGCACAGTGTGGCAAAATGAAACGACAGTATAAGTAAATAACAATATATACTTGTGTTAGAAACACCAAGTATATGGGAAGTTGACTACACAACAAAAGAAATTAGCACTCCACGTGAAAAGTATTACTGAGTACTAATAAAACGTAAACCAAGAAACAAACATAGACTAAAATAAAATGATAGCTATTTTACTAAAATAATGGACACCTGCAGTAAACTGCATAAATAAAAAATGGTTCCAATCTCCACTAGTCGATAGTGTAGTTAGAAACATAAAATTCGAAAATGCTATCATTAATTCGTAGCACGATTTAAAAATGTTATTTATGAATATAAATATTTAATTTACATTTTTATATCGGCCGCTACAAATTTATATAAACACATTTAATAAATGCGTGCTCTTTCGGTGGCGTACTGTACTACGTAGTATACCACGAGACCGTAATTTTGTGCAAACAAATTTTTTGTTAAAATTTTATTATTTTATTGGCTTAATCGATGCTCTAGATTATCAGAATTATGATAAAAATAATTTTAATATAAATTTATATAAACACATTTAATAAATGCGTGCTCTTTCGGTGGCGTACTGTACTACGTAGTATACTACGAGACCATAATTTTGTGCAAACAAATTTTTTGTTGAAATTTTAATATTTTATTGGCTTAATCGATGCTCTAGATTATCAGAATTATGATAAAAATAATTTTAATATAAATTTATATAAACACATTTAATAAATGCGTGCTCTTTCGGTGGCGTACTGTACTACGTAGTATACCGCGAGATCGTAATTTTGTGCAAACAAATTTTTTGTTAAAATTTTAATATTTTATTGGCTTAATCGATGCTCTAGATTATCAGAATTATGATAAAAATAATTTTAATATAAATTTATATAAACACATTTAATAAATGCGTGCTCTTTCGGTGGCGTACTGTACTACGTAGTATACTACGAGACCGTAATTTTGTGCAAACAAATTTTTTGTTAAAATTTTATTATTTTATTGGCTTAATCGATGCTCTAGATTATCAGAATTATGATAAAAATAATTTTAATATTAATTTATATAAACACATTTAATAAATGCGTGCTCTTTCGGTGGCGTACTGTACTACGTAGTATACTACGAGACCGTAATTTTGTGCAAACAAATTTTTTGTTAAAATTTTATTATTTTATTGGCTTAATCGATGCTCTAGATTATTAGAATTATGATAAAAATAATTTTAATATAAATTTATATAAACACATTTAATAAATGCGTGCTCTTTCGGTGGCGTACTGTACTACGTAGTATACCACGAGACCGTAATTTTGTGCAAACAAATTTTTTGTTAAAATTTTAATATTTTATTGGCTTAATCGATGCTCTAGATTATCAGAATTATGATAAAAATAATTTTAATATAAATTTATATAAACACATTTAATAAATGCGTGCTCTTTCGGTGGCGTACTGTACTACGTAGTATACTACGAGACCGTAATTTTGTGCAAACAAATTTTTTGTTAAAATTTTATTATTTTATTGGCTTAATCGATGCTCTAGATTATCAGAATTATGATAAAAATAATTTTAATATAAATTTATATAAACACATTTAATAAATGCGTGCTCTTTCGGTGGCGTACTGTACTACGTAGTATACCACGAGACCGTAATTTTGTGCAAACAAATTTTTTGTTAAAATTTTATTATTTTATTGGCTTAATCGATGCTCTAGATTATCAGAATTATGATAAAAATAATTTTAATATAAATTTATATAAACACATTTAATAAATGCGTGCTCTTTCGGTGGCGTACTGTACTACGTAGTATACTACGAGGACCGTAATTTTGTGCAAACAAATTTTTTGTTAAAATTTTATTATTTTATTGGCTTAATCGATGCTCTAGATTATTAGAATTATGATAAAAATAATTTTAATATAAATTTATATAAACACATTTAATAAATGCGTGCTCTTTCGGTGGCGTACTGTACTACGTAGTATACCACGAGACCGTAATTTTGTGCAAACAAATTTTTTGTTAAAATTTTATTATTTTATTGGCTTAATCGATGCTCTAGATTATCAGAATTATGATAAAAATAATTTTAATATAAATTTATATAAACACATTTAATAAATGCGTGCTCTTTCGGTGGCGTACTGTACTACGTAGTATACTACGAGACCATAATTTTGTGCAAACAAATTTTTTGTTGAAATTTTAATATTTTATTGGCTTAATCGATGCTCTAGATTATCAGAATTATGATAAAAATAATTTTAATATAAATTTATATAAACACATTTAATAAATGCGTGCTCTTTCGGTGGCGTACTGTACTACGTAGTATACCGCGAGATCGTAATTTTGTGCAAACAAATTTTTTGTTAAAATTTTAATATTTTATTGGCTTAATCGATGCTCTAGATTATCAGAATTATGATAAAAATAATTTTAATATAAATTTATATAAACACATTTAATAAATGCGTGCTCTTTCGGTGGCGTACTGTAATACGTAGTATACTAGGAGACCGTAATTTTGTGCAAACAAATTTTTTGTTAAAATTTTATTATTTTATTGGCTTAATCGATGCTCTAGATTATCAGAATTATGATAAAAATAATTTTAATATTAATTTATATAAACACATTTAATAAATGCGTGCTCTTTCGGTGGCGTACTGTACTACGTAGTATACTACGAGACCGTAATTTTGTGCAAACAAATTTTTTGTTAAAATTTTATTATTTTATTGGCTTAATCGATGCTCTAGATTATTAGAATTATGATAAAAATAATTTTAATATAAATTTATATAAACACATTTAATAAATGCGTGCTCTTTCGGTGGCGTACTGTACTACGTAGTATACCACGAGACCGTAATTTTGTGCAAACAAATTTTTTGTTAAAATTTTAATATTTTATTGGCTTAATCGATGCTCTAGATTATCAGAATTATGATAAAAATAATTTTAATATAAATTTATATAAACACATTTAATAAATGCGTGCTCTTTCGGTGGCGTACTGTACTACGTAGTATACTACGAGACCGTAATTTTGTGCAAACAAATTTTTTGTTAAAATTTTATTATTTTATTGGCTTAATCGATGCTCTAGATTATCAGAATTATGATAAAAATAATTTTAATATAAATTTATATAAACACATTTAATAAATGCGTGCTCTTTCGGTGGCGTACTGTACTACGTAGTATACCACGAGACCGTAATTTTTGCAAACAAATTTTTTGTTAAAATTTTATTATTTTATTGGCTTAATCGATGCTCTAGATTATCAGAATTATGATAAAAATAATTTTAATATAAATTTATATAAACACATTTAATAAATGCGTGCTCTTTCGGTGGCGTACTGTACTACGTAGTATACCACGAGACCGTAATTTTGTGCAAACAAATTTTTTGTTAAAATTTTATTATTTTATTGGCTTAATCGATGCTCTAGATTATCAGAATTATGATAAAAATAATTTTAATATAAATTTATATAAACACATTTAATAAATGCGTGCTCTTTCGGTGGCGTACTGTACTACGTAGTATACTACGAGACCATAATTTTGTGCAAACAAATTTTTTGTTAAAATTTTAATATTTTATTGGCTTAATCGATGCTCTAGATTATCAGAATTATGATAAAAATAATTTTAATATAAATTTATATAAACACATTTAATAAATGCGTGCTCTTTCGGTGGCGTACTGTACTACGTAGTATACCGCGAGATCGTAATTTTGTGCAAACAAATTTTTTGTTAAAATTTTAATATTTTATTGGCTTAATCGATGCTCTAGATTATCAGAATTATGATAAAAATAATTTTAATATAAATTTATATAAACACATTTAATAAATGCGTGCTCTTTCGGTGGCGTACTGTACTACGTAGTATACTACGAGACCGTAATTTTGTGCAAACAAATTTTTTGTTAAAATTTTATTATTTTATTGGCTTAATCGATGCTCTAGATTATCAGAATTATGATAAAAATAATTTTAATATAAATTTATATAAACACATTTAATAAATGCGTGCTCTTTCGGTGGCGTACTGTAATACGTAGTATACTAGGAGACCTTAATTTTGTGCAAACAAATTTTTTGTTAAAATTTTATTATTTTATTGGCTTAATCGATGCTCTAGATTATCAGAATTATGATAAAAATAATTTTAATATTAATTTATATAAACACATTTAATAAATGCGTGCTCTTTCGGTGGCGTACTGTACTACGTAGTATACTACGAGACCGTAATTTTGTGCAAACAAATTTTTTGTTAAAATTTTATTATTTTATTGGCTTAATCGATGCTCTAGATTATTAGAATTATGATAAAAATAATTTTAATATAAATTTATATAAACACATTTAATAAATGCGTGCTCTTTCGGTGGCGTACTGTACTACGTAGTATACCACGAGACCGTAATTTTGTGCAAACAAATTTTTTGTTAAAATTTTAATATTTTATTGGCTTAATCGATGCTCTAGATTATCAGAATTATGATAAAAATAATTTTAATATAAATTTATATAAACACATTTAATAAATGCGTGCTCTTTCGGTGGCGTACTGTACTACGTAGTATACTACGAGACCGTAATTTTGTGCAAACAAATTTTTTGTTAAAATTTTATTATTTTATTGGCTTAATCGATGCTCTAGATTATCAGAATTATGATAAAAATAATTTTAATATAAATTTATATAAACACATTTAATAAATGCGTGCTCTTTCGGTGGCGTACTGTACTACGTAGTATACTACGAGACCGTAATTTTGTGCAAACAAATTTTTTGTTAAAATTTTATTATTTTATTGGCTTAATCGATGCTCTAGATTATCAGAATTATGATAAAAATAATTTTAATATTAATTTATATAAACACATTTAATAAATGCGTGCTCTTTCGGTGGCGTACTGTACTACGTAGTATACTACGAGACCGTAATTTTGTGCAAACAAATTTTTTGTTAAAATTTTATTATTTTATTGGCTTAATCGATGCTCTAGATTATTAGAATTATGATAAAAATAATTTTAATATAAATTTATATAAACACATTTAATAAATGCGTGCTCTTTCGGTGGCGTACTGTACTACGTAGTATACCACGAGACCGTAATTTTGTGCAAACAAATTTTTTGTTAAAATTTTAATATTTTATTGGCTTAATCGATGCTCTAGATTATCAGAATTATGATAAAAATAATTTTAATATAAATTTATATAAACACATTTAATAAATGCGTGCTCTTTCGGTGGCGTACTGTACTACGTAGTATACTACGAGACCGTAATTTTGTGCAAACAAATTTTTTGTTAAAATTTTATTATTTTATTGGCTTAATCGATGCTCTAGATTATCAGAATTATGATAAAAATAATTTTAATATAAATTTATATAAACACATTTAATAAATGCGTGCTCTTTCGGTGGCGTACTGTACTACGTAGTATACTACGAGACCGTAATTTTGTGCAAACAAATTTTTTGTTAAAATTTTATTATTTTATTGGCTTAATCGATGCTCTAGATTATCAGAATTATGATAAAAATAATTTTAATATTAATTTATATAAACACATTTAATAAATGCGTGCTCTTTCGGTGGCGTACTGTACTACGTAGTATACTACGAGACCGTAATTTTGTGCAAACAAATTTTTTGTTAAAATTTTATTATTTTATTGGCTTAATCGATGCTCTAGATTATTAGAATTATGATAAAAATAATTTTAATATAAATTTATATAAACACATTTAATAAATGCGTGCTCTTTCGGTGGCGTACTGTACTACGTAGTATACCACGAGACCGTAATTTTGTGCAAACAAATTTTTTGTTAAAATTTTAATATTTTATTGGCTTAATCGATGCTCTAGATTATCAGAATTATGATAAAAATAATTTTAATATAAATTTATATAAACACATTTAATAAATGCGTGCTCTTTCGGTGGCGTACTGTACTACGTAGTATACTACGAGACCGTAATTTTGTGCAAACAAATTTTTTGTTAAAATTTTATTATTTTATTGGCTTAATCGATGCTCTAGATTATCAGAATTATGATAAAAATAATTTTAATATAAATTTATATAAACACATTTAATAAATGCGTGCTCTTTCGGTGGCGTACTGTACTACGTAGTATACCACGAGACCGTAATTTTTGCAAACAAATTTTTTGTTAAAATTTTATTATTTTATTGGCTTAATCGATGCTCTAGATTATCAGAATTATGATAAAAATAATTTTAATATAAATTTATATAAACACATTTAATAAATGCGTGCTCTTTCGGTGGCGTACTGTACTACGTAGTATACCACGAGACCGTAATTTTGTGCAAACAAATTTTTTGTTAAAATTTTATTATTTTATTGGCTTAATCGATGCTCTAGATTATCAGAATTATGATAAAAATAATTTTAATATAAATTTATATAAACACATTTAATAAATGCGTGCTCTTTCGGTGGCGTACTGTACTACGTAGTATACTACGAGACCATAATTTTGTGCAAACAAATTTTTTGTTAAAATTTTAATATTTTATTGGCTTAATCGATGCTCTAGATTATCAGAATTATGATAAAAATAATTTTAATATAAATTTATATAAACACATTTAATAAATGCGTGCTCTTTCGGTGGCGTACTGTACTACGTAGTATACCGCGAGATCGTAATTTTGTGCAAACAAATTTTTTGTTAAAATTTTAATATTTTATTGGCTTAATCGATGCTCTAGATTATCAGAATTATGATAAAAATAATTTTAATATAAATTTATATAAACACATTTAATAAATGCGTGCTCTTTCGGTGGCGTACTGTACTACGTAGTATACTACGAGACCGTAATTTTGTGCAAACAAATTTTTTGTTAAAATTTTATTATTTTATTGGCTTAATCGATGCTCTAGATTATCAGAATTATGATAAAAATAATTTTAATATAAATTTATATAAACACATTTAATAAATGCGTGCTCTTTCGGTGGCGTACTGTAATACGTAGTATACTAGGAGACCGTAATTTAAGGCAAACAAATTTTTTGTTTAAATTTTATTATTTTATTGGCTTAATCGATGCTCTAGATTATCAGAATTATGATAAAAATAATTTTAATATTAATTTATATAAACACATTTAATAAATGCGTGCTCTTTCGGTGGCGTACTGTACTACGTAGTATACTACGAGACCGTAATTTTGTGCAAACAAATTTTTTGTTAAAATTTTATTATTTTATTGGCTTAATCGATGCTCTAGATTATTAGAATTATGATAAAAATAATTTTAATATAAATTTATATAAACACATTTAATAAATGCGTGCTCTTTCGGTGGCGTACTGTACTACGTAGTATACCACGAGACCGTAATTTTGTGCAAACAAATTTTTTGTTAAAATTTTAATATTTTATTGGCTTAATCGATGCTCTAGATTATCAGAATTATGATAAAAATAATTTTAATATAAATTTATATAAACACATTTAATAAATGCGTGCTCTTTCGGTGGCGTACTGTACTACGTAGTATACTACGAGACCGTAATTTTGTGCAAACAAATTTTTTGTTAAAATTTTATTATTTTATTGGCTTAATCGATGCTCTAGATTATCAGAATTATGATAAAAATAATTTAAATATAAATTTATATAAACATATTTAATAAATGCGTGCTCTTTCGGTGGCGTACTGTACTACGTAGTATACTACGAGACCGTAATTTTGTGCAAACAAATTTTTTGTTAAAATTTTATTATTTTATTGGCTTAATCGATGCTCTAGATTATTAGAATTATGATAAAAATAATTTTAATATAAATTTATATAAACACATTTAATAAATGCGTGCTCTTTCGGTGGCGTACTGTACTACGTAGTATACCACGAGACCGTAATTTTGTGCAAACAAATTTTTTGTTAAAATTTTAATATTTTATTGGCTTAATCGATGCTCTAGATTATCAGAATTATGATAAAAATAATTTTAATATAAATTTATATAAACACATTTAATAAATGCGTGCTCTTTCGGTGGCGTACTGTACTACGTAGTATACTACGAGACCGTAATTTTGTGCAAACAAATTTTTTGTTAAAATTTTATTATTTTATTGGCTTAATCGATGCTCTAGATTATCAGAATTATGATAAAAATAATTTTAATATAAATTTATATAAACACATTTAATAAATGCGTGCTCTTTCGGTGGCGTACTGTACTACGTAGTATACCACGAGACCGTAATTTTTGCAAACAAATTTTTTGTTAAAATTTTATTATTTTATTGGCTTAATCGATGCTCTAGATTATCAGAATTATGATAAAAATAATTTTAATATAAATTTATATAAACACATTTAATAAATGCGTGCTCTTTCGGTGGCGTACTGTACTACGTAGTATACTACGAGACCATAATTTTATGCAAACAAATTTTTTGTTAAAATTTTAATATTTTATTGGCTTAATCGATGCTCTAGATTATCAGAATTATGATAAAAATAATTTTAATATAAATTTATATAAACACATTTAATAAATGCGTGCTCTTTCGGTGGCGTACTGTACTACGTAGTATACTACGAGACCGTAATTTTGTGCAAACAAATTTTTTGTTAAAATTTTATTATTTTATTGGCTTAATCGATGCTCTAGATTATCAGAATTATGATAAAAATAATTTTAATATAAATTTATATAAACATATTTAATAAATGCGTGCTCTTTCGGTGGCGTACTGTACTATGTAGTATACTACGAGACCATAATTTTGTGCAAACAAATTTTTTGTTAAAATTTTATTATTTTATTGGCTTAATCGATGCTCTAGATTATCAGAATTATGATAAAAATAATTTTAATATAAATTTATATAAACACATTTAATAAATACGTGCTCTTTCGGTGGCGTACTGTACTACGTAGTATACTACGAGACCATAATTTTGTGCAAACAAATTTTTTGTTAAAATTTTAATATTTTATTGGCTTAATCGATGCTCTAGATTATCAGAATTATGATAAAAATAATTTTAATATAAATTTATATAAACACATTTAATAAATGCGTGCTCTTTCGGTGGCGTACTGTACTACGTAGTATACTACGAGACCGTAATTTTGTGCAAACAAATTTTTTGTTAAAATTTTATTATTTTATTGGCTTAATCGATGCTCTAGATTATCAGAATTATGATAAAAATAATTTTAATATAAATTTATATAAACACATTTAATAAATGCGTGCTCTTTCGGTGGCGTACTGTACTACGTAGTATACCACGAGACCGTAATTTTGTGCAAACAAATTTTTTGTTAAAATTTTAATATTTTATTGGCTTAATCGATGCTCTAGATTATCAGAATTATGATAAAAATAATTTTAATATAAATTTATATAAACACATTTAATAAATGCGTGCTCTTTCGGTGGCGTACTGTACTACGTAGTATACCACGAGACCGTAATTTTGTGCAAACAAATTTTTTGTTAAAATTTTATTATTTTATTGGCTTAATCGATGCTCTAGATTATCAGAATTATGATAAAAATAATTTTAATATAAATTTATATAAACACATTTAATAAATGCGTGCTCTTTCGGTGGCGTACTGTACTACGTAGTATACTACGAGACCGTAATTTTGTGCAAACAAATTTTTTGTTAAAATTTTAATATTTTATTGGCTTAATCGATGCTCTAGATTATCAGAATTATGATAAAAATAATTTTAATATAAATTTATATAAACACATTTAATAAATGCGTGCTCTTTCGGTGGCGTACTGTACTACGTAGTATACTACGAGACCGTAATTTTGTGCAAACAAATTTTTTGTTAAAATTTTATTATTTTATTGGCTTAATCGATGCTCTAGATTATCAGAATTATGATAAAAATAATTTTAATATAAATTTATATAAACACATTTAATAAATACGTGCTCTTTCGGTGGCGTACTGTACTACGTAGTATACTACGAGACCGTAATTTTGTGCAAACAAATTTTTTGTTAAAATTTTAATATTTTATTGGCTTAATCGATGCTCTAGATTATCAGAATTATGATAAAAATAATTTTAATATAAATTTATATAAACACATTTAATAAATGCGTGCTCTTTCGGTGGCGTACTGTACTACGTAGTATACTACGAGACCGTAATTTTGTGCAAACAAATTTTTTGTTAAAATTTTATTAGTTTATTGGCTTAATCGATGCTCTAGATTATCAGAATTACGATAAAAATTATTTTAATATAAATTTATATAAACACATTTAATAAATGCGTGCTCTTTCGGTGGCGTACTGTACTACGTAGTATACTACGAGACCATAATTTTGTGCAAACAAATTTTTTGTTAAAATTTTAATATTTTATTGGCTTAATCGATGCTCTAGATTATCAGAATTATGATAAAAATAATTTTAATATAAATTTATATAAACACATTTAATAAATGCGTGCTCTTTCGGTGGCGTACTGTACTACGTAGTATACTACGAGACCGTAATTTTGTGCAAACAAATTTTTTGTTAAAATTTTATTATTTTATTGGCTTAATCGATGCTCTAGATTATCAGAATTATGATAAAAATAATTTTAATATAAATTTATATAAACACATTTAATAAATGCGTGCTCTTTCGGTGGCGTACTGTACTACGTAGTATACTACGAGACCGTAATTTTGTGCAAACAAATTTTTTGTTAAAATTTTATTATTTTATTGGCTTAATCGATGCTCTAGATTATCAGAATTACGATAAAAATAATTTTAATATAAATTTATATAAACACATTTAATAAATGCGTGCTCTTTCGGTGGCGTACTGTACTACGTAGTATACCACGAGACCGTAATTTTGTGCAAACAAATTTTTTGTTAAAATTTTATTATTTTATTGGCTTAATCGATGCTCTAGATTATCAGAATTATGATAAAAATAATTTTAATATAAATTTATATAAACACATTTAATAAATGCGTGCTCTTTCGGTGGCGTACTGTACTACGTAGTATACTACGAGACCGTAATTTTGTGCAAACAAATTTTTTGTTAAAATTTTATTATTTTATTGGCTTAATCGATGCTCTAGATTATCAGAATTATGATAAAAATAATTTTAATATACATTTATATAAACACATTTAATAAATGCGTGCTCTTTCGGTGGCGTACTGTACTACGTAGTATACTACGAGACCGTAATTTTGTGCAAACAAATTTTTTGTTAAAATTTTATTATTTTATTGGCTTAATCGATGCTCTAGATTATCAGAATTATGATAAAAATAATTTTAATATAAATTTATATAAACACATTTAATAAATGCGTGCTCTTTCGGTGGCGTACTGTACTACGTAGTATACTACGAGACCGTAATTTTGTGCAAACAAATTTTTTGTTAAAATTTTAATATTTTATTGGCTTAATCGATGCTCTAGATTATCAGAATTATGATAAAAATAATTTTAATATAAATTTATATAAACACATTTAATAAATGCGTGCTCTTTCGGTGGCGTACTGTACTACGTAGTATACTACGAGACCGTAATTTTGTGCAAACAAATTTTTTGTTAAAATTTTATTATTTTATTGGCTTAATCGATGCTCTAGATTATCAGAATTATGATAAAAATAATTTTAATATAAATTTATATAAACACATTTAATAAATGCGTGCTCTTTCGGTGGCGTACTGTACTACGTAGTATACTACGAGACCGTAATTTTGTGCAAACAAATTTTTTGTTAAAATTTTATTATTTTATTGGCTTAATCGATGCTCTAGATTATCAGAATTATGATAAAAATAATTTTAATATAAATTTATATAAACACATTTAATAAATGCGTGCTCTTTCGGTGGCGTACTGTACTACGTAGTATACCACGAGACCGTAATTTTGTGCAAACAAATTTTTTGTTAAAATTTTATTATTTTATTGGCTTAATCGATGCTCTAGATTATCAGAATTATGATAAAAATAATTTTAATATAAATTTATATAAACACATTTAATAAATGCGTGCTCTTTCGGTGGCGTACTGTACTACGTAGTATACTACGAGACCATAATTTTGTGCAAACAAATTTTTTGTTAAAATTTTAATATTTTATTGGCTTAATCGATGCTCTAGATTATCAGAATTATGATAAAAATAATTTTAATATAAATTTATATAAACACATTTAATAAATGCGTGCTCTTTCGGTGGCGTACTGTACTACGTAGTATACTACGAGACCGTAATTTTGTGCAAACAAATTTTTTGTTAAAATTTTATTATTTTATTGGCTTAATCGATGCTCTAGATTATCAGAATTATGATAAAAATAATTTTAATATAAATTTATATAAACACATTTAATAAATGCGTGCTCTTTCGGTGGCGTACTGTACTACGTAGTATACCACGAGACCGTAATTTTGTGCAAACAAATTTTTTGTTAAAATTTTAATATTTTATTGGCTTAATCGATGCTCTAGATTATCAGAATTATGATAAAAATAATTTTAATATAAATTTATATAAACACATTTAATAAATGCGTGCTCTTTCGGTGGCGTACTGTACTACGTAGTATACTACGAGACCGTAATTTTGTGCAAACAAATTTTTTGTTAAAATTTTAATATTTTATTGGCTTAATCGATGCTCTAGATTATCAGAATTATGATAAAAATAATTTTAATATAAATTTATATAAACACATTTAATAAATGCGTGCTCTTTCGGTGGCGTACTGTACTACGTAGTATACTACGAGACCGTAATTTTGTGCAAACAAATTTTTTGTTAAAATTTTATTATTTTATTGGCTTAATCGATGCTCTAGATTATCAGAATTATGATAAAAATAATTTTAATATAAATTTATGTTAAACCGAAAGATCACGCATTTATTAAATGTATTTATAAAACATTTAATAAATGCGTGCTCTTTCGGTGGCGTACTGTACTACGTAGTATACTACGAGACCGTAATTTTGTGCAAACAAATTTTTTGTTAAAATTTTATTATTTTATTGGCTTAATCGATGCTCTAGATTATCAGAATTATGATAAAAATAATTTTAATATAAATTTATATAAACACATTTAATAAATGCGTGCTCTTTCGGTGGCGTACTGTACTACGTAGTATACTTCGAGACCGTAATTTTGTGCAAACAAATTTTTTGTTAAAATTTTATTATTTTATTGGCTTAATCGATGCTCTAGATTATCAGAATTATTATAAAAATAATTTTAATATAAATTTATATAAACACATTTAATAAATGCGTGCTCTTTCGGTGGCGTACTGTACTACGTAGTATACTACGAGACCATAATTTTGTGCAAACAAATTTTTTGTTAAAATTTTTATATTTTATTGGCTTAATCGATGCTCTAGATTATCAGAATTATGATAAAAATAATTTTAATATAAATTTATATAAACACATTTAATAAATGCGTGCTCTTTCGGTGGCGTACTGTACTACGTAGTATACTACGAGACCGTAATTTTGTGCAAACAAATTTTTTGTTAAAATTTTATTATTTTATTGGCTTAATCGATGCTCTAGATTATCAGAATTATGATAAAAATAATTTTAATATACATTTATATAAACACATTTAATAAATGCGTGCTCTTTCGGTGGCGTACTGTACCACGAGACCGTAATTTTGTGCAAACAAATTTTTTGTTAAAATTTTAATATTTTATTGGCTTAATCGATGCTCTAGATTATCAGAATTATGATAAAAATAATTTTAATATAAATTTATATAAACACATTTAATAAATGCGTGCTCTTTCGGTGGCGTACTGTACTACGTAGTATACTACGAGACCGTAATTTTGTTCAAACAAATTTTTTGTTAAAATTTTAATATTTTATTGGCTTAATCGATGCTCTGGATTATCAGAATTATGATAAAAATAATTTTAATATAAATTTATATAAACACATTTAATAAATGCGTGCTCTTTCGGTGGCGTACTGTACTACGTAGTATACTACGAGACCGTAATTTTGTGCAAACAAATTTTTTGTTAAAATTTTATTATTTTATTGGCTTAATCGATGCTCTAGATTATCAGAATTATGATAAAAATAATTTTAATATAAATTTATATAAACACATTTAATAAATGCGTGCTCTTTCGGTGGCGTACTGTACTACGTAGTATACTACGAGACCATAATTTTGTGCAAACAAATTTTTTGTTAAAATTTTATTATTTTATTGGCTTAATCGATGCTCTAGATTATCAGAATTATGATAAAAATAATTTTAATATAAATTTATATAAACACATTTAATAAATGAGTGCTCTTTCGGTGGCGTACTGTACTACGTAGTATACTACGAGACCGTAATTTTGTGCAAACAAATTGTTTGTTAAAATTTTATTATTTTATTGGCTTAATCGATGCTCTAGATTATCAGAATTATGATAAAATAATTTTAATATAAATTTATATAAACACATTTAATAAATGCGTGCTCTTTCGGTGGCGTACTGTACTACGTAGTATACTACGAGACCGTAATTTTGTTCAAACAAATTTTTTGTTAAAATTTTAATATTTTATTGGCTTAATCGATGCTCTGGATTATCAGAATTATGATAAAAATAATTTTAATATAAATTTATATAAACACATTTAATAAATGCGTGCTCTTTCGGTGGCGTACTGTACTACGTAGTATACTACGAGACCGTAATTTTGTGCAAACAAATTTTTTGTTAAAATTTTATTATTTTATTGGCTTAATCGATGCTCTAGATTTAACACATTTAATAAATGCGTGCTCTTTCGGTGGCGTACTGTACTACGTAGTATACCACGAGACCGTAATTTTGTGCAAACAAATTTTTTGTTAAAATTTTAATATTTTATTGGCTTAATCGATGCTCTAGATTATCAGAATTATGATAAAAATAATTTTAATATAAATTTATATAAACACATTTAATAAATGCGTGCTTTTTCGGTGGCGTACTGTACTACGTAGTATACTACGAGAACGTAATTTTGTGCAAACCAATTTTTTGTTAAAATTTTATTATTTTATTGGCTTAATCGATGCTCTAGATTATCAGAATTTTATAATAATAATTTTAATATAAATTTATGTTAAACCGAAGAGCACGCATTTATTAAATGTGTTTATAAACACATTTAATAAATGCGTGCTCTTTCGGTGGCGTACTGTACTACGTAGTATACTACGAGACCGTAATTTTGTGCAAACAAATTTTTTGTTAAAATTTTATTATTTTATTGGCTTAATCGATGCTCTAGATTATCAGAATTATGATAAAAATAATTTTAATATAAATTTATATAAACACATTTAATAAATGCGTGCTCTTTCGGTGGCGTACTGTACTACGTAGTATACCACGAGACCGTAATTTTGTGCAAACAAATTTTTTGTTAAAATTTTATTATTTTATTGGCTTAATCGATGCTCTAGATTATCAGAATTATGATAAAAATAATTTTAATATAAACAATATAAACACATTTAATAAATGCGTGCTCTTTCGGTGGCGTACTGTACTACGTAGTATACTACGAGACCATAATTTTGTGCAAACAAATTTTTTGTTAAAATTTTAATATTTTATTGGCTTAATCGATGCTCTAGATTATCAGAATTATGATAAAAATAATTTTAATATAAATTTATATAAACACATTTAATAAATGCGTGCTCTTTCGGTGGCGTACTGTACTACGTAGTATACTACGAGACCGTAATTTTGTGCAAACAAATTTTTTGTTAAAATTTTATTATTTTATTGGCTTAATCGATGCTCTAGATTATCAGAATTATGATAAAAATAATTTTAATATAAATTTATATAAACACATTTAATAAATGCGTGCTCTTTCGGTGGCGTACTGTACTACGTAGTATACTACGAGACCGTAATTTTGTGCAAACAAATTTTTTGTTAAAATTTTAATATTTTATTGGCTTAATCGATGCTCTAGATTATCGTAATTATGATAAAAATAATTTTAATATAAATTTATATAAACACATTTAATAAATGCGTGCTCTTTCGGTGGCGTACTGTACTACGTAGTATAACCACGAGACGTAATTTTGTGCAAACAAATTTCTTGTTAAAATTTTAATATTTTATTTGCTTAATCGATGCTCTAGATTATCAGAATTATGATAAAAATAATTTTAATATAAATTTATATAAACACATTTAATAAATGCGTGCTCTTTCGGTGGCGTACTGTACTACGTAGTATACTACGAGACCGAATTTTGTGCAAACAAATTTTTTGTTAAAATTTTATTATTTTATTGGCTTAATCGATGCTCTAGATTATCAGAATTATGATAAAATAATTTTAATATAAATTTATATAAACACATTTAATAAATGCGTGCTCTTTCGGTGGCGTACTGTACTACGTAGTATACTACGAGACTATAATTTTGTGCAAACAAATTTTTTGTTAAAATTTTAATATTTTATTGGCTTAATCGATGCTCTCGATTATCAGAATTATGATAAAAATAATTTTAATATAAATTTATATAAACACATTTAATAAATGCGTGCTCTTTCGGTGGCGTACTGTACTACGTAGTATACTACGAGACCGTAATTTTGTGCAAACAAATTTTTTGTTAAAATTTTATTATTTTATTGGCTTAATCGATGCTCTAGATTATCAGAATTATGATAAAATAATTTTAATATAAATTTATATAAACACATTTAATAAATGCGTGCTCTTTCGGTGGCGTACTGTACTACGTAGTATACTACGAGACCGTAATTTTGTGCAAACAAATTTTTTGTTAAAATTTTATTATTTTATTGGCTTAATCGATGCTCTAGATTATCAGAATTATGATAAAATAATTTTAATATAAATTTATATAAACACATTTAATAAATGCGTGCTCTTTCGGTGGCGTACTGTACTACGTAGTATACTACGAGACCGTAATTTTGTGCAAACAAATTTTTTGTTAAAATTTTATTATTTTATTGGCTTAATCGATGCTCTAGATTATCAGAATTATGATAAAAATAATTTTAATATAAATTTATATAAACACATTTAATAAATGCGTGCTCTTTCGGTGGCGTACTGTACTACGTAGTATACTACGAGACCGTAATTTTGTGCAAACAAATTTTTTGTTAAAATTTTATTATTTTATTGGCTTAATCGATGCTCTAGATTATCAGAATTATGATAAAAATAATTTTAATATAAATTTATATAAACACATTTAATAAATGCGTGCTCTTTCGGTGGCGTACTGTACTACGTAGTATACTACGAGACCGTAATTTTGTGCAAACAAATTTTTTGTTAAAATTGTATTATTTTATTGGCTTAATCGATGCTCTAGATTATCAGAATTATGATAAAAATAATTTTAATATAAATTTATATAAACACATTTAATAAATGCGTGCTCTTTCGGTGGCGTACTGTACTACGTAGTATACTACGAGACCGTAATTTTGTGCAAACAAATTTTTTGTTAAAATTTTATTATTTTATTGGCTTAATCGATGCTCTAGATTATCAGAATTATGATAAAAATAATTTTAATATAAATTTATATAAACACATTTAATAAATGCGTGCTCTTTCGGTGGCGTACTGTACTACGTAGTATACTACGAGACCGTAATTTTGTGCAAACAAATTTTTTGTTAAAATTTTATTATTTTATTGGCTTAATCGATGCTCTAGATTATCAGAATTATGATAAAAATAATTTTAATATAAATTTATATAAACACATTTAATAAATGCGTGCTCTTTCGGTGGCGTACTGTACTACGTAGTATACTACGAGACCGTAATTTTGTGCAAACAAATTTTTTGTTAAAATTTTAATATTTATTGGCTTAATCGATGCTCTAGATTATCAGAATTATGATAAAAATAATTTTAATATAAATTTATATAAACACATTTAATAAATGCGTGCTCTTTCGGTGGCGTACTGTACTACGTAGTATACTACGAGACCGTAATTTTGTGCAAACAAATTTTTTGTTAAAATTTTAATATTTTATTGGCTTAATCGATGCTCTAGATTATCAGAATTATGATAAAAATAATTTTAATATAAATTTATATAAACACATTTAATAAATACGTGCTCTTTCGGTGGCGTACTGTACTACGTAGTATACCACGAGACCGTAATTTTGTGCAAACAAATTTTTTGTTAAAATTTTATTATTTTATTGGCTTAATCGATGCTCTAGATTATCAGAATTATGATAAAAATAATTTTAATATAAATTTATATAAACACATTTAATAAATGCGTGCTCTTTCGGTGGCGTACTGTACTACGTAGTATACTACGAGACTGTAATTTTGTGCAAACAAATTTTTTGTTAAAATTTTATTATTTTATTGGCTTAATCGATGCTCTATATTATCAGAATTATGATAAAAATAATTTTAATATAAATTTATATAAACACATTTAATAAATGCGTGCTCTTTCGGTGGCGTACTGTACTACGTAGTATACTACGAGACCACTCGTAATTTTGTGCAAACAAATTTTTTGTTAAAATTTTATTATTTTATTGGCTTAATCGATGCTCTAGATATCAGAATTATGATAAAAATAATTTTAATATAAATTTATATAAACACATTTAATAAATGCGTGCTCTTTCGGTGGCGGTACTGTACTACGTAGTATACTACGAGACTGTAATTTTGTGCAAACAAATTTTTTGTTAAAATTTTATTATTTTATTGGCTTAATCGATGCTCTATATTATCAGAATTATGATAAAAATATTTTAATATAATTTATATAAACACATTTAATAAATGCGTGCTCTTTCGGTGGCGTACTGTACTACGTAGTTATACTACGAGACGACCGTAATTTTGTGCAAACAAATTTTTTGTTAAAATTTTATTATTTTATTGGCTTAATCGATGCTCTAGATTATCAGAATTATGATAAAAATAATTTTAATATAAATTTATATAAACACATTTAATAAATGCGTGCTCTTTCGGTGGCGTACTGTACTACGTAGTATACTACGAGACCGTAATTTTGTGCAAACAAATTTTTTGTTAAAATTTTATTATTTTATTGGCTTAATCGATGCTCTAGATTATCAGAATTATGATAAAAATAATTTTAATATAAATTTATATAAACACATTTAATAAATGCGTGCTCTTTCGGTGGCGTACTGTACTACGTAGTATACTACGAGACCGTAATTTTGTGCAAACAAATTTTTTGTTAAAATTTTATTATTTTATTGGCTTAATCGATGCTCTAGATTATCAGAATTATGATAAAAATAATTTTAATATAAATTTATATAAACACATTTAATAAATGCGTGCTCTTTCGGTGGCGTACTGTACTACGTAGTATACTACGAGACCGTAATTTTGTGCAAACAAATTTTTTGTTAAAATTTTATTATTTTATTGGCTTAATCGATGCTCTAGATTATCAGAATTATGATAAAAATAATTTTAATATAAATTTATATAAACACATTTAATAAATGCGTGCTCTTTCGGTGGCGTACTGTACTACGTAGTATACTACGAGACCGTAATTTTGTGCAAACAAATTTTTTGTTAAAATTTTATTATTTTATTGGCTTAATCGATGCTCTAGATTATCAGAATTATGATAAAAATAATTTTAATATAAATTTATATAAACACATTTAATAAATGCGTGCTCTTTCGGTGGCGTACTGTACTACGTAGTATACCTACGAGACCGTAATTTTGTGCAAACAAATTTTTTGTTAAAATTTTATTATTTTATTGGCTTAATCGATGCTCTAGATTATCAGAATTATGATAAAAATAATTTTAATATAAATTTATATAAACACATTTAATAAATGCGTGCTCTTTCGGTGGCGTACTGTACTACGTAGTATACTACGAGACCGTAATTTTGTGCAAACAAATTTTTTGTTAAAATTTTATTATTTTATTGGCTTAATCGATGCTCTAGATTATCAGAATTATGATAAAAATAATTTTAATATAAATTTATATAAACACATTTAATAAATGCGTGCTCTTTCGGTGGCGTACTGTACTACGTAGTATACTACGAGACCGTAATTTTGTGCAAACAAATTTTTTGTTAAAATTTTATTATTTTATTGGCTTAATCGATGCTCTAGATTATCAGAATTATGATAAAAATAATTTTAATATAAATTTATATAAACACATTTAATAAATGCGTGCTCTTTCGGTGGCGTACTGTACTACGTAGTATACTACGAGACCGTAATTTTGTGCAAACAAATTTTTTGTTAAAATTTTATTATTTTATTGGCTTAATCGATGCTCTAGATTATCAGAATTATGATAAAAATAATTTTAATATAAATTTATATAAACACATTTAATAAATGCGTGCTCTTTCGGTGGCGTACTGTACTACGTAGTATACTACGAGACCGTAATTTTGTGCAAAAAATTTTTTGTTAAAATTTTATTATTTTATTGGCTTAATCGATGCTCTAGATTATCAGAATTATGATAAAAATAATTTTAATATAAATTTATATAAACACATTTAATAAATGCGTGCTCTTTCGGTGGCGTACTGTACTACGTAGTATACTACGAGACCGTAATTTTGTGCAAACAAATTTTTTGTTAAAATTTTATTATTTTATTGGCTTAATCGATGCTCTAGATTATCAGAATTATGATAAAAATAATTTTAATATAAATTTATATAAACACATTTAATAAATGCGTGCTCTTTCGGTGGCGTACTGTACTACGTAGTATACTACGAGACCGTAATTTTGTGCAAACAAATTTTTTGTTAAAATTTTATTATTTTATTGGCTTAATCGATGCTCTAGATTATCAGAATTATGATAAAAATAATTTTAATATAAATTTATATAAACACATTTAATAAATGCGTGCTCTTTCGGTGGCGTACTGTACTACGTAGTATACTACGAGACCGTAATTTTGTGCAAACAAATTTTTTGTTAAAATTTTATTATTTTATTGGCTTAATCGATGCTCTAGATTATCAGAATTATGATAAAAATAATTTTAATATAAATTTATATAAACACATTTAATAAATGCGTGCTCTTTCGGTGGCGTACTGTACTACGTAGTATACTACGAGACCGTAATTTTGTGCAAACAAATTTTTTGTTAAAATTTTATTATTTTATTGGCTTAATCGATGCTCTAGATTATCAGAATTATGATAAAAATAATTTTAATATAAATTTATATAAACACATTTAATAAATGCGTGCTCTTTCGGTGGCGTACTGTACTACGTAGTATACTACGAGACCGTAATTTTGTGCAAACAAATTTTTTGTTAAAATTTTATTATTTTATTGGCTTAATCGATGCTCTAGATTATCAGAATTATGATAAAAATAATTTTAATATAAATTTATATAAACACATTTAATAAATGCGTGCTCTTTCGGTGGCGTACTGTACTACGTAGTATACCACGAGACCGTAATTTTGTGCAAACAAATTTTTTGTTAAAATTTTATTATTTTATTGGCTTAATCGATGCTCTAGATTATCAGAATTATGATAAAAATAATTTTAATATAAATTTATATAAACACATTTAATAAATGCGTGCTCTTTCGGTGGCGTACTGTACTACGTAGTATACTACGAGACCGTAATTTTGTGCAAACAAATTTTTTGTTAAAATTTTATTATTTTATTGGCTTAATCGATGCTCTAGATTATCAGAATTATGATAAAAATAATTTTAATATAAATTTATATAAACACATTTAATAAATGCGTGCTCTTTCGGTGGCGTACTGTACTACGTAGTATACTACGAGACCGTAATTTTGTGCAAACAAATTTTTTGTTAAAATTTTATTATTTTATTGGCTTAATCGATGCTCTAGATTATCAGAATTATGATAAAAATAATTTTAATATAAATTTATATAAACACATTTAATAAATGCGTGCTCTTTCGGTGGCGTACTGTACTACGTAGTATACTACGAGACCGTAATTTTGTGCAAACAAATTTTTTGTTAAAATTTTATTATTTTATTGGCTTAATCGATGCTCTAGATTATCAGAATTATGATAAAAATAATTTTAATATAAATTTATATAAACACATTTAATAAATGCGTGCTCTTTCGGTGGCGTACTGTACTACGTAGTATACTACGAGACCGTAATTTTGTGCAAACAAATTTTTTGTTAAAATTTTATTATTTTATTGGCTTAATCGATGCTCTAGATTATCAGAATTATGATAAAAATAATTTTAATATAAATTTATATAAACACATTTAATAAATGCGTGCTCTTTCGGTGGCGTACTGTACTACGTAGTATACTACGAGACCGTAATTTTGTGCAAACAAATTTTTTGTTAAAATTTTATTATTTTATTGGCTTAATCGATGCTCTAGATTATCAGAATTATGATAAAAATAATTTTAATATAAATTTATATAAACACATTTAATAAATGCGTGCTCTTTCGGTGGCGTACTGTACTACGTAGTATACTACGAGACCGTAATTTTGTGCAAACAAATTTTTTGTTAAAATTTTATTATTTTATTGGCTTAATCGATGCTCTAGATTATCAGAATTATGATAAAAATAATTTTAATATAAATTTATATAAACACATTTAATAAATGCGTGCTCTTTCGGTGGCGTACTGTACTACGTAGTATACTACGAGACCGTAATTTTGTGCAAACAAATTTTTTGTTAAAATTTTATTATTTTATTGGCTTAATCGATGCTCTAGATTATCAGAATTATGATAAAAATAATTTTAATATAAATTTATATAAACACATTTAATAAATGCGTGCTCTTTCGGTGGCGTACTTACTACGTAGTATACTACGAGACCGTAATTTTGTGCAAACAAATTTTTTGTTAAAATTTTATTATTTTATTGGCTTAATCGATGCTCTAGATTATCAGAATTATGATAAAAATAATTTTAATATAAATTTATATAAACACATTTAATAAATGCGTGCTCTTTCGGTGGCGTACTGTACTACGTAGTATACTACGAGACCGTAATTTTGTGCAAACAAATTTTTTGTTAAAATTTTATTATTTTATTGGCTTAATCGATGCTCTAGATTATCAGAATTATGATAAAAATAATTTTAATATAAATTTATATAAACACATTTAATAAATGCGTGCTCTTTCGGTGGCGTACTGTACTACGTAGTATACCACGAGACCGTAATTTTGTGCAAACAAATTTTTTGTTAAAATTTTATTATTTTATTGGCTTAATCGATGCTCTAGATTATCAGAATTATGATAAAAATAATTTTAATATAAATTTATATAAACACATTTAATAAATGCGTGCTCTTTCGGTGGCGTACTGTACTACGTAGTATACTACGAGACCGTAATTTTGTGCAAACAAATTTTTTGTTAAAATTTTATTATTTTATTGCTTAATCGATGCTCTAGATTATCAGAATTATGATAAAAATAATTTTTAATATAAAATTTATATAAACACATTTAATAAATGCGTGCTCTTTCGG
>CAUVYM010000491.1:0-26640 GCA_963556165.1 Tipula helvola
CTCTCTGTTTACTAAATTTAACAGTATATATTGTTACTACACTTGCTTCTACACTTGTTGCTACAGTTGTTAATACACTTGTTACTACACTTGCCACTACACTTGTTACTAAACTTGTTACTATACTTGTTACTCCACCTGTGACTACACTTTTTACCACACTTGTTACTACACTTGTGAGTTGTGACTACACTTGCGACTGCACTTGTTACTACACTTGTTACCACACTTGTTACTACACTTGTTCCTACAGTTGTTACTACTCTTATTACTGTATTTGATGCTACACTTGTGACTGCATTTATTATTACAATTGTTACTACACTTGCGAATACACGTGTTATTATTATTATTATTAAAATTGGTTGGAATCATCCGCGGTTCGGCACTCGAGGACCACACCTAGTGGTCACCTAGTGGTCTATCTCTAATAAATCTGTCGACAATCCTCTCTAACGTTTTAAGAAATATTGAGGACAGACTGATAGGCTGAAATGCTTTGGGATCAGTGTAATCTGATTTGCCAGCCTTCAGTAAAAAACAACGTTGCTCTTGCACCAAACCTGAGGAACAATGGTAAAATCAACGCCGCTTTAAAAAGGTAGAGCAGGTGGTCCCTAATAATAGGAAACCATGCTGTAATGCAGCCGGAAAAATCCCATCAGGATCACCTGATTTGTATGGTTTAAGGAAAAATACTCCAACGCAGAACTTCGGACGTATCCGATCCGCTAAATCCCAGTCAGGAGCTTCATTACAATTATTCCTGTTAGAGAGTGAGCAAAATCAGAGTTAACGATGGCACACTGCGGAAAATGAACAGAAAGAAGCAACTCGTTTGCTTCTTTCTTAAAAGAAGTAAACTTGCCATTCGATAGACGAAGAGCATCAAGTCTGCAAGTGTCATTTTTAGCCAACGCTCTATTAAGTCTAGCGACCGCAGAGAGATATTCATTTCCTTACAGAAATTTGTCCATTCGGTTCTGTGAGCGGATCTTAAGGTTTTTTTACACGTGTTACTACACTTGTGACTACACTTATTACTACATTTATTAATACACTTGTTACTTTACTTGTTACTACACTTGTGACTACACTTGCGACTACACTTGTGCATAGCTTACAGTGCTCCTTGCCCACGCCACTGACACCCTTTGTGCCTCTTTGAGCTGCCCCTGAGGGTTCGCAGTCCTCATGTCTACGATTTTAAACGCTTCACCGGAGGAGCATCTTTCATACCTTGCCCCTGTGTATCCTTGGTACCGTTGACTTGCGGCACTGGCGCTTTTACAGTTAAATCAATGTATTTATATGCTGCATGCGTCCTACCTCTGAGCCCTGCTGAGGTTGATAGTGTACACTGTGCAAATATTTACTACATATTTTGTATCTGAGCGTAGTATACATGACATCATAAGTGTATTGGGTGACTGCGCAATCTTCCGGGTTTATGGTGGTGCACTGATGATGATACTACTTCTGCTTTTCCATCCAATGTTACGATTGATGTGGAACAAATTTTTATTGATACCATGTTGTCTTTAAATTTACAACAAATTTGCAAAGTTGCTAATTCGAATGGTAGAATTTTGGATCAAGTTTTACTGAATTATCTTAATTGTGGATTGGGTAGTAAGTCGTTGGAACTTTTTGTTCATGATAGATTTCACCACAATGGATTGGATATCAACTTTGACTACCAGGAGCTGTTTTGTAAATTCATCAACAATGCACAACCAAAGTTAAATTACAATTTTAATAAGGCCGATATTGTCGGTCTGCAAGAGTTTTGACAAACGTGTACCTAAATGCTATAAACGTAAGAATAACCATCCTGCATGGTTTGACAACTATTTGGTTAATTTAAGAAATAAAAAAAAAAACAAGGCACACACATTTGCCAAAGGTTTTGGTGATAACTTAATTCTTTCCTACAACTACGCCGGGAATTTGATTCACGTCTGGAAGATAATTTAATTTCAAACCCAAAACTATTTTTTGGCCTTTTGTTGATGTCAAAATAAAATGCTCCGGTTATCCCCAAATGATGTCGTTAAATGGTGTAACTGGTACCCTATATGTACACGGGAAAAAATAAACTGGTCCTCAGCTAAGAAAACGGACGTTTAATTCAAGAAAATGTACTTTTTCTTGATTTAAAAATCCGTTTTCTTAGCTGAGGACCAGTTTATTTTTTTCCGTGTAGGACCTCGTATTTCTCATCATCAAAATTTAGTTGGAATACCTTATATTTCAGAAGAAGATGTCAGTCTTGGTATATCAAAGATGAAATCGGGATGTGGTTTTGATAATATACCTGAAAAAATATTTAAAGACCTTAATAGCTCGCTATCATTACCACTATCTCTGATATTTAATGCGTCTCTGAAGAGTGGTGTATTTCCGTTGAAATGGAAGAAGTCATTTATAATTCCCATTTTTAAATCCGGAAAACGGAGTAACATTAAAAAGTATCGAGGCATATCAATATTAACATCGATTCCGAAATTATTTTAGCTTATTATTTCTGATTATTTGTATTTTAATTTTAAATCTTCATTAGCACTTCAACAACATGGATTCATCAGGTATCGTTCTACCACTACAAATCTCTTAAGTATAACATCTAAAGTCTTTAGCGCCTTTGACTCCAAATGTTTGAGCTTCTTCTTGACAAACTGGATAGATTTGGAGTGAGTAAATTATTTTTGGATTGCTTTTCCAGGAAAAAAAACAGTTATTCGTCATCAATATATTATTGGTAATCACCAGCTGGAACGAGTTATGACCTTTAAAGATGTGGGGGTTATCGTGGACCATCAGTTGAATTTCCGAGACGCAATCAATTAAAACTTTGAATTGTTCCATTGTTTGGCCTAATTTGGAATGCGTCGAGTATTTGGGATCCTGCTTACCATATTTATATCCATAGAATTGAACGAATACAGAAGAAATTTAGTATTGACTGTCTTCATGGATTGAATTGGCCGTTTGATTCGAACTTTCCAATGTGGCTGAATAAAAAGAACTTGCCATCCTACAACTACCGCTGTAGAATTGCTACAATAATTCGGGCTCATGCTTGTAAGATGTATGTAGATGTGCTGCTTCAACATTCATGGCTGATTTGCTAAACAATTCTATTGACTGTCCGGAACTACTTGCAAAGATTGATATTCATGTGCTTACAGGGGACCTCCACGGATCAGGAATTTTATATATTTGCCAACATTTAAATCTAACAATGCACATAATGACAATTTGACGATAATTTAATCATAATTTTGATGTGTTTGATTTTAATATTTCAAAATGTACTTTTAAAAAGTAAATCAAAGCTAAATTATGAAACATTAAATAAAATTGTAATCAAAAAAGGATTTTCATCCCGTTGATGTTAAATAAATAAATAAAGGCTAATTACAACTGGAGGTCGCCTGGTATCCTGAGGGCTCCGTTCACGACTGGGCTTTATTAGATGGGCCCCAGTCTAGCAGATTATCATCACTGGGCCACTTTTGAACCACCCGCTAAACCAGCTTCGACACGGAGGCGACGGAAATCATAGGGCGGCAGGAACTATATTTAATAAAAATTCTTTTGCACTTCAGTTAGAATCGCTACTGGATGTAGCAGAAAAAATCTCTTGCTGACAAGAGATTACATTTGAACGATCTGCTATGATATTCGGAATATTCAGTGACAAGGAGTTGATTAGATTGTTGCAGGTGTCCCTCTTAGTCTTCAATTGCCTCTCAAGCTCAAGTGATTCGGATTTCGCCTATATCTTTATTCTTGCAAACCTCACTAAGAATATAGCCGAATGCGTCGAGTTTGTTTTCAGGGCGGTCTTGAAACTACAATCTTAACACAATAGAAAAAGTTGACTCTCGAGTTGGATGTTGGATCTATTTTTTGCTTTAATAGTGACCTGTGCAAGTTGATTGCTTAATTTAATTATAGTGACGAATTCATTTTAAGCTTCGAAACAAAAAAATCCAATTTGCTACAGACCGCCTCGTTTACAATTGTATGGAAATTGTTAATAAAATTTACTTTTTTTTTTAAAGCTGCGGGCACAGCTGAAAATTTATTTTCAAAACGTAATAAAGGAACTCTTTTAAATTAAATAACAAGATTTAACTAGAGCATTCATTGCCAAGGTTGATTGTAATACTTACGGCTTATACGATGATTAATTTTAAATACACATTTCCTCCTTTATAGGTATACAGTCTCTTGAGCGCCACTCACCCAGAAGCAAATTTTGTTCAAGCTAAATTAAAGGTAGCGATTATAGATTCACCAACTTATAGGCTTTTGTGTAAGCACAATAAAATTTCCTAACAAACTTTTTTGCGGTGAAAACATCTAAACCGGATTTGATTCAATTCACTTAACATTATTCTAGGTCATCTGCACATATAATCGTAATATAATAGAATAACGCCTATTGAACTTCCGGAAATTAAAGATTATTGTACACAAAATCCATTATAATACACCAACTCACCACATGATACATATACATATAGCTACAGATATAAAAAAAACGAAATGGGAAAATTGATTTCCCATTACCCAAAAATACAAAATAAAAAAATTAAATGTTGGCTTATTATTTGGAGTAAATTTTCCAGATGACCTCCTTATCTCGCAATTTTGTTTCCTTCCCATTTTTTTATTTTTTATTTTGTTGTTGTTCATTTTCTTCATTTTATTCAATTTTCCAATTCGAAACGAACCCGAAAAACGGTACACCAACGAATAACAACAACAACAACAATGAGAAAACAAAATCTTGATGTGGTTTCAAAAAAATTATTACAAAAATATTTTTTTTATTTTTTTTTTTGGTTTGCTCATCTTAACAATTTTCCACTGTAGATATTTCCGATAATTTTTTACATATCTATACATAAATATATAGTACATAGGTTTACGTGTGTGTACTCGTTTAGGTTTTATAGTTTCAAGACGGTGCACTATATGTACGAGTATGCCGCAAAAAAAAAACTGAAAACTGAAATTGAAATCAACCATAAACGAGGACGAGCACATAGATATGGTAACAGATAAATGGTAAAACAGTTTTATATTAGGTTCATGGAAAATTATTATTTGCTAAAAATGTGTGCGATTCTCTAAATATAAAAGAGTTTGGGAGGTATAGGAGCTATATGGAAAAATATGATTAAACGCTAACTCAATATGTTCTTTTCGATTTAATGGAATCTTACCTTGGTATACATTTGTGAATAATGTATGTAAGTATATTCGAAAATATATATATGTTGAGGCCAAATATTGCAACCGTGATGAAATATGGCTACAGTTAGAACTCAACTTTAAGAACAGTGAACGTTGTAAAATTTATGGAGTGTTGGATACTGGTTCTCCAATAAAATTCAACAAACAGGCAAAATGCCACCAGCAAGCCATGGAAAGTATCGTAAATTTAGTAATTTTGATTTTCTATTTCTTTCCAAGTTGTTCCTGTTTCGGCGATCGACTACGGTTATTTACTGAGAAGGTAGTTCCTCCGTGTATTTACTGGACCCGGCTCCCAATCGAGTAAAGAAGAGCAGGTGATAATCAGTTGCGTGATTTAGGTGAGGTGAACTGTCATAGTGAAAACGATGGCTGTATATAAGCGAATAATGTTTTGATGTTCAGCGAATTGATGGGTGATGTCTTTGTTGCATCGGTGTGTGAAAATCAATTTAATGTTGGCCCATTGTTTAATGAAAATAGTTTGGATTGTAAGTTAAAGGAGTATGTAGGCAATAGTCTTAAAATATTTTTAGATCGTCCAGATAACGTGTTCGGCATGAGATGAAGATTAATTTAAGAAGTTGTACCAGTTTTTATTGTTCGCTGACACGTTTGTCATAAACAGATCGTGAGATAGGCCAAAAAATGGTAGATCGTAGTAGTTTTGCAAGTAGAATAGTATTGGTCAATAAGAAGAACAGGGAGCAGAAAATTTTGGTAAATTATAGGAATTTAAGTAGGGTATGGATACCTACTCTCTTCTTCGTATTGATGATTGTATGGACCCTTTGAATAGGAAGGCTTTTTTTAAATTTGATGGATTTCGTTACATTCCAATCGCTGATGTTTCTGTTCAGTGTTTCAGCGGTTTACCCGGGGTGGTAGTGGTTTATATCGACGACATACTCATTGCGACTGATGATGTTGACAGTCATAAAATTTTGTTAAATCACATTAAATTTAATGTATGAGAATTGTTTGAAGTTTAGAGCAGAGAAGTGTTTATTTTTCAAGTCCTAGATTGAATATTTAGTTTATAACGTCTCAAAATTTAGAGTTACACAATCAAATTGTCATGTGCAGGCCATTACGGAATATTCATTTCCTACGAATGTCCATGAGGTTCCAAGGCTTGTAGACCTTGCTAGTTATTTTAGAAAATTTATTCATAATTTTAGTGTGATTGCTAAACTATTGTTAGATTGGTTGAAGAAGGACGCTATTTTAAGTTCAATGATTTGAAGTGCCATACGTTTAGTGAATTACAGAAGCGATTAGTTTGAAAACCAGTGTTGCGTTTATTTGATTCAAAACTAGAAGTAGAGTTGCTTGGTTGGTTGTTTATACCCGGTGACCTATTTTAGTAAGAGAACAGCTTCAGCTGAAAGTAACAAACATTCATTTGAGCTGAAGGCATTAGCTTCTATATTTATTCAATCAAAATATTACACATCTATTTACACGGTATTTACTAAAGAATAATGACAGACTATGTCTATCGATTAAGCAGAGCTTGGAAAAGAAAGATGCAAGTATTCAGATTATGCGTTAGTCAGCGTTTTTAGCGAACTATGATTTTGAATTGATTCAACGAAGTGGCGTATCAATGCGTCATGTGGATGCTCTAAGTAAGGGTCCAGACTTTTTGATAGTAACGGAATACAGCTTCTATAATAAACATTAGTATCATTTCAAATAAGTAACCCAGACATTAGACGTATTAAAAGAAAAGTTGAAAATACGTATGAAAATGATTACTACCCGATAAGGGAGAATAATTTGTACAAGGAATTCAAATTGAAATTACTGTTGTTTGTTGTTGTTTGACATTTTGGAGCAAATAAAATTATTGAACGGATTAGTTCTGAAAAATGAAATCGAAGGTTGAGTGGTATATCCGCTTATGTTAGAAATGTATTGCATTTCAGCCAAAGGAAGGTTTGTTGAACATTTTCGAGAAGTATGATCTTTTCACACTTATCAAATAGACCATTTGTGTCCATCCGCGAAACTAACCGAAAAGCTGGTATAGTTGTAGACGATTTCACTAAGTTCACAAAATTCGATCCAACTAAATCTACAAGTACTCCTAAGGTTATAAATCATATCGGGTCACACTTTTGTATAAAGTGATCGCAGATCATGTTTTACTTCGAGAGATTCTAGGAGTTTTATGGAGCAGTCAATAACGTTCAACTAGTCCTAATGGCAGTTGACTCAGCTGAGTCAAATGGACCGACGGAGAGGCATAATCAAATAGTCGTTACCATTATCGCTAAATTAGTTGATTTAGATAATAATTGTGACTGGGACAGTGTAATACAGGATGCGAAGTTTGTGATTAATAATTCATTGAACAGATCGATACAGAGAACTAGTTCGATAGCATTGTATGGGGTGAACTTGTTGAAGACAAGCAAAGTAATCGGAACAAAAATTAATGAAGTTGCTTCCATTAGACATAAAACCTCTTAATTTTTTTCAAGCAATTTCCACCTCATGCTTACACTTTCTATTTTGAGCAGTATTTGAATATTTAATTAGCGAACCCTGCAGAGAGTACCAGAAAAGGATGAGATATCTAACGATTTTTTATAAATTATAATCGACTGAGATTTATTCGCATTTAAAACGAGCCCCGATCAACTAACGATATTACTTAAGTTTGCATTTATCAGAGAAATATTCTTAACAATAGAATCCTGATCTAAACGACTATTTCTTTCAATTTGGATGTCATCAGCGAAAATATGAAATGAACATTGGTGAATGGAGTCTACGTATTTTAAGTGTACAAAGAAAATAATACAGGACCCAGTACTGAACCCTGAGGGCCACCTGAAATTGCAGGAAGGAAATCAGCCAAAGAATTGTCGAAAAAACTGCCTGAGAACGATTAGAAAGATAGTTAAAAAACGATTTGGCAGCGGAACCAACAATCTAAACTGAGATAAGAGGATATTAAAAAGAATTCTGTGATTAGTAGAATTAAAGGCCTTAGACAAATCTAACAAATTTAAAGAAGTTAATTCCCTATTATTCATATTACGCCTAATATTATCACTAGGCTTAGGATTTTTAGGTCTAAAAATTGCAAATTTATATGTGGTCGAATTTTGAAAAGAAACCCAAAACTAGACCTTATCTTAAAAGGATTTCAATTCACTCATTAACAAAAAAACTATCAAGGTTTTGGCTATAAAGTTGGATAAACTAACTCTCCTGGGTTACAAAGTGATGGAGAAGTAGGCCAAAAATGGTTCCACATACATACACTTAAAAATTTAGATTGGTAAGCGATACTTACTTCAAAAGAACACCCTGATGGTTGAGACTAAAAGATTCACGCTATTAAAGCAAGTTTTAAACTAAGAAAAGTTAAATTACGCACATATTTTTGCTCAATCAAATTGTAATTCAAACTCAATTTTTAATTTAAGTTGCCATCAAGATTATATTCAATTACAGTTTATGGTAGAATTTATATTCTTTTATACATCGTGTTGATACTAAATAATTTTATTGTTTTATTAAAAACTGTTTCGTATTACAATTAAAATGGAGTTTGGAATATTAAACTTACACTTTTCGAATCATTTGAAAATGAATGCTGAAATTGAACTGTAAATTTTGTATTTTAAATTTCACTCAAAATTATAACTCACATCCCCCTTCAATTTTGTCAAATCGAGTTTGGAACTTATGCCCTAGACAGACTATGGTTTAATAAATCCGATTTAGTAAATTTTCTAAATTTGCCGTAGTTAGATTTAAGGTATTTGTGCTTTATTTTGAGTTTAGTGACAAAAACGATGTAATCAGAGTGAATTAGTTTGACAAATTTTATGAAAACAATAACAGTTTAAGTGTATTAACCGTAATTTAAAACGAGTTTAGTTAAATCGGATTTAATAAGTTGCAGTCTGTCAAGGGTATTAGACCCTTTCCGAAAGGTTTACTTATTTATTTAGACTTGCTTATTTAAATAAGTATGTTGGCGAGATACCTAAAATAAGTGTATTTCTATCCCTTTCTTACAAAAAAAGAATATAAAATTAAAACAAAATGATCTTTTTTTTTTTGTACAGACAAAGTTACGTCTAACTTAGTACATACTTTCGACGTTTTTGTATTGAAAATATCACAAAATGTTAATCTAATTGCAACCAAAATTTTGGAATTCAAACTCAACTTCTTTCAGAATTTTGCCCTCACTAAACATAAAATTTTGCTCAAGTCTATTTTAAAATTGTAACTTAATCTTAAATTTTTCTCTTGCCGGTCAATTCGAAATATACAACTTTTAAACTAAAAACTAAATTACAGTTACGTTTTTGCTCAGGTCCAAATTACTATATTTAAGTTCAATTTCTATTTCAACAATTATTGCTTAAAATTCAAATACCTCGATACTTACTCAAATATTCTTTCAAAATACTGATAAAATTTAACGAACCTTTTGACCAATACTAGAGTTTTCAATTTTACTCTAACTCAGCATTTCTAATAACACTCATTTTTTTCTTAAATACACTTGCAACTAAAGCTTAGGTTTAGGTTTAGGTGGTGGTCCACTAGGACCAGGCATAGACACAAAACGTCCGTAGTAATAAACTAAAGCTGAAGTTGTACCCAAAATTTCTAATCAAACACATTTAGATATCATAAAATTTCTAGCTTAATTTCAACCATAATTTTGTTTTAATTAAGTTTGGAATTCAAACTCAATTTTTAAATATTTTTTAATTAAATTGCATCCAAATTTTTGCTCAAACCCTCGATTATATTGAAATTGAATTTTTAGTCCAAACTATGTTCAAATCTTGTTTTACTCCGTTCTAAATAAAAATTTTGCTCGAATAATTTTAACTAAATTATTAAAATTCACTCAAACTGTTATTAAAGGCAGTTGGATTTCAAACTCAAATTATAAGCTATAAGCTCATGTATTTGCTTAAACCAAATTGTAATTTAAACTTTATTTCTAATGTAAGTTCCTACTTAAGATTTTATTGAATTATCTACGCTTTAAAATTGAAATGCTTCTATTATTAAACAAAAAGCATGCAGATTTTTTGCTCGATTCCTGATTTTCCAGTTGACCAAAAAATTTGTTGAAATCGTGTTTAGAATTTAATCTCAGTCACATAAAGTGCATTAAATATTTTGTTAAAATTATTTTCAAAATTTGTTTACCAAATGCAATATAAAGAAAACAATTTCTTCTTAAAATTTCACTCCAATTCATTATGTCTAGTTTATAATTCAAGATAATTTTCTTTGTTTAAAATGTCGTTCTCTTAATCAATTATCTATGTCGAATGCAGTTGCTGAATTTGGGCTAGATATATGTTCAAAATTCCATTTATCATTTCGTTCAACTTCGAAAACAGCTTGGAACTAAATTTCTGTTTCTAAATTAAGTTACTAGTTTGATCTGAATGCCTCACACCACTGAAATATTAAAAGGAAAATTACAATAAACAATTAATAGAATACCTAATTATTTGTTAAAAGTTTCAAAATTACAATCAACATTCAAGTACAGTTTGAAAGTTTAACTAAATTTCGGATTAAAATGTCACTCAAAGTTTATTCAAATCCAGATGGAATTGTAAACTTATTTTATTCTGGACACTCAATTTCCAATATTTTATTCGAATCCATTAAATCTATAACTATTCTTTTCCAGTCTAACTTTTTGATCCAATACAAATTAGTTTCAAAATATGTATTTTGTATTTCCTTTGACATATCTCCACCTACATAATTTGCTTTAAATTTTTTTGTTTTCTAATTGAAAATCCACTCAGTAGATTTATTGTGCAATATAAACTTATATTTAGCTCAAAATATTGTGAAATCAATTTTCTTTGGTTTGGAATACTAAAATCATTTTTTTAAATTTAAATTCCTAATTCAAATTTCACTTAAAATCTCCGGTACAAATTTCTAAACTAAATTCAAAAGAAATTTTGTTGTTTGTTTGAGATCAAATCTCGTATTGCAACCTAATTGCAATTAAAATTATGTTTAAATCTAGTTTGGAACACCAAATTTATACTCAAATTTCTTCTGAAAACCAAGCAGAATATCCTAATCAATTTCTAATCAGATCCAAATCAATTTTTAACCCAAGTAACACTGTACAACAATTTGTACTACATATTTGAATTCCATGCAAAAAGTAGTTTAATCCCGGAACATTTTCTTAGTTTCTATTTTAAATTTCACTCAAAATGTTGTAGGCGTTGTGGTTCGAATTGTAACTCAATCAAAAATTGTATCTGTTTAATTTCAAACTGAAAATTTATGGATTTAACAACGGAGGTTTTTTTTTAAAATCCAAACCCTGGTTGGAATTTTTATTTAAAGATTGGAATTCAAACTCTATTTATAAGTAAATTTCTGCTGAAAACTATGATTATCTTATTAATTCTAATTCAATTTTTAAATCTAATTTAAGTACCTACTCAAGAATTTACTCAATTACATTTGGGAATTTAAATTCTCATTCAGATTTTATATTCGATATGCTTAAATTCACAAACATTTGACTTTTCTCACGTAAATGGCACCCAACATTTTACTAATATTCATGTTTGAATTCTGAGTTAACTTCATTTCTAAATTAAATTTAAAATTTTACACAATTATTGTACTTAAAATTTCATTCATAATGATTACGTCCAATTCAGAATTGAAGCTAATTTTGTTACCTTTAGGTTTCCCTCTAATTTTGGTCAAATCTATCGTGTTTCAATTGTAATTTGAAATCGATTTCTAATTTACCATTTTTGTCACATAATGGATTTAGTAATTCACACTTAATAATCAACTTTATACATTCAATCTTTCCCTCAAACATATAATAACTTGGAACTTTTCGGATTAAATTTAATTTTAGCCCATTTTGAATATGAATAGCATTAAAACTGTTAGTCAAGTACATAAATAGGGTAGAATTGATTTTGCTACGTTTTTATAGTTTAAGGAATTTTAATTCTTGTTTGATTCATTTAAATTCCGATGAATTATTTTACCTACATTTCCATATTTTACCCTAATCAGATAAATGCCACAACGTGGATTGTTTCAATTTTGGTAAACGCACATACTTTAACGAATAAAAACAATAATCACAAAATCTGCTTTTCTAGAAGAACGTCGTCAAATAATGTGCAGTAAACTATTGAGATATTTTAATTTGACGTTTATTTTGTTCTCAATCTATTGATCTAACTTAGCGGAGTGTAGGCCAAAGTAAAACATTTTTAACTTCTAAAAAATATATATTTTGTTGGCCTAAATTTAAAATTTGGCTTATAAAATATTTTTGCTTTTAAGCTATGAAAGTCAAATTCGTTATTCTTGAAAAAAAATTAAAAATATTTCGAATAAACCATAAAATATGTGGTAAAACGTAAAATAAGTGGAAATATGTAAAAATATATATGGTAACATATAGGGCTCATTCGCTTTGATTTGTTCTAAAAATAATAACCATCCAACAAATTTTTGGTTTGGATTTCCCAAAAAAAAAAAATTTGTTTACCTAAGAATCCAAAGCCTAATCATCACATATATTTAATAACGTAGTAGAAGTGCTATGAAATTTTCTAAACCCAGATTGGAAGAAACTAACAACAATCTTGAAAGCTTTAGAGAGAGAACTTAAAATGCTAATTGGCTGAAAATGGGGGCTAACTCTGAAGGATTACTGATCTTTAGGATGGGGAGTCTTTTACTTAGCTTCCACTGATCTGGCTAATCGCACTATTAGCAGAAGATAATAGCGCGATACAAGGATCCGTATAGTCATGAAAGTATTTCCTAGCGGCCGATATGTCGTAGAGGATGTCCCCGGGGCCGATCGGGTACATCGTTGAATTTTATATAACGTAATACTACTACAGGTTAGGTTGATTCTACAACTACAAGTACAAATTCCAAAACACGGAACGTAGGTGACATTTTGAATATATACTAGTTGGTTTAGAATACCTAAAACTGGATCCCTTAAGGTATTATTTCATTTTAACACTGCGGAGCATTTGAAAATGGAGTAATTCATTTTACAATTTTATCGTAAACATGATTTTAATTTATTGCAAAAGCAAGACATATTTTTGTAACGTATTTAGTTACTATACTTAGAGACCCTAAAACGACAGTAAGTATTAATAAATCTGCAATAATATTTCAAATTTGAACACTTCATAATCTCAATATATATAAGCCCAACCAATGCATTATACCAGAATTAAATCAACAATCCCAGTAATCCTTATTGCAAGCAATTAAGTTTCCCCATCACCCAGTTCTATTATAGTCACCCAACATTTTATATCGATACATAGTAGTATGTATTGTTATAATATGTGATACATTATAAAGTTCTATAGTGTTATGGGGAGACTTTGAAAACAAATATTCGAAACCCCTCAAATAATAATAATAAAAATAAAACAACAATGCAATAATAACAATAAAAAAGGCATATTGATAAAGTCTAAATATTTACATTTTATAAAAATTAATTGTATTTTTTTAATATATGTTAGATAACAGGCTTTTCACTGATAATATCATAATCAAACAAGAGAGCAAAAAATAAAAATATTTTTTTTTTTTCAACAAACAAAAGGGAAAAATATTATTAATTTTCATATAGACATTTTCTTACATCCCTACCAACATAAAATACTCTTCACAATTATAAAATTTACTGTGTATTGTAAACAACCCTTGGAAAACACTAACCCATCCTTTACACACAATAAGTCGTTACGTATATATATCATAAAAATCTACTGTAGTTTTTGTTGTTGTTGGAAAAACAAGAGAATAAAGTTTTTCAGAAAATTTTTTTTTTGTTTATTTCCGCATTGATAATAATCCTAAAATTTTTCAACATTTAATTTTAATTTTTGTTTTTGTAAAGTTGCTTGGCAGCAAAAAATTCTGAATCCTAGAAACTATTATTTATTTATAAATGAATGTATGTACATATGTATGGTGTGTCCTTAGTAAGTACTATAGTTTACCTACTAGAGTAGTAATGACACCAAAATCATAAAATAATAGTAGTAATCGTAATAATAATTCTGAAATCATAAAAGTCTCCTGTTGAGAGGATAAAAAATTACAACAACCAAAAGGGAAAAGTTGGGAGTATGGCGACTACTGCACTGTTTAGTTTCTATAACTAATCTTCATTATTATTGTTACGAGTTATGTACGTAAATAAACCTATGTACGTATACCGAGGTTTATGTAGGTACTATATGTGTGTGGTTTGGTATCCATTGACAATATTAAAGGTTTATACAGGTGTATATACATAACTTTTATGTATTATGTAACAATTTATAATTATTGTCCTCGTTTATGTGAAAAGCCTTTTATGTTGTTATATCTGCGTTATATGATGTGTGATGCAAGATTTTGGGGTAAAAATTTTGAGTTTATCAATTGTTTTTTTTTTTAATCCAGCAATCATCCATTTTTGAATTTATTTGTGTGTGTGCAATGTTCAAGGAATGATTTTATTGGAATGGAACGTTAATTTAATCAGTTTGAAATCTGGACGTGTTATAATCAGGAATTTATAGAAGATTCTTGTAAAAATCTATATCGTCTTTAGCATCCGTAACATACCTAGCATTTTTAATATCTGTAGTATTGGAATCTTAAAAGTTGAATCTTGAATCTTTAATCATTAACGGTTGAATGTTGTTGCTTCAATATTGAATCTTGAATCTCTTTAATGCAGTGGTAAAACACATTATAGTGTAGGATTGTTAATTCATTCTATTTATATTAATGTAATGGTCCCATTATATCAACTGTATATGCTGTTCAAACTGTATAATTTATATTACTTCGGTGTAAAAGTATTGAAATCCTATCAAAAATGACAAAAAATTTGGTTGGTCCAAAATCACTTTTCTCGACGTTTTGAAAGTCCCTGAGTCTGAAAAAGTAAAAAAAAAAAAAAATGTCCGTCCGTCTGTCTGGATGTTTAGACGTCTGGATGTGTGGCTTCTCCGATTTGGAATTTTCTTCGCCAATCTGTTTCTATGATCAAGGCGGAGATTTGAACAGCTTTTGGAGACTGTACGTCGAGAGGGTGAGGTAGCTGCCATACGAATTGACCGAAAACACCTGGTTATATAAATATTTACGATTTTTGTATATAAGCTGGTTTGATTATTGAATTGCGCATTGAATTTGTAGTTGATTCGAAGGTTAAGTTAGGGGCCAATTTGTGGAATAAGTTGAAGTTGAGTTGGAGTTGAGTTGGTATTGGAGTAGGACGTAGTGAGCAGTTACCAATTTTGTATATATAAGCTGGTTTGAGGATTGAGTTTTGCGTATAGTTTGCGGTTGAGTTGAGGGTTGAGTTGAGTTCCGTTCGCGGGTTGAATTAGGGCTGAGTTGGGGTTAAATTAGGGTTTAGTGAACAGTTAAACTGATGATTTGATTTTTTTAAAAAAAATTTATTGGAATTCTATATCTTATCCGATTTTGATGAAATTCACTATTTCCAATAAAAATGGGATTCTCAAATTATTTTTAGATGAAGTTCTAGAATATGGCCAAGTAGGATGTAACTTGCAATTGATTGTTATGAAATTTGACATATGAGTTGGAAATGGGATTCTAAAATGTTTTTTTGATGAAGTTCTGGAATATGGTCCAGTATGATAGAAATGGGATTCTAAAATGATTTTTGGAAGAAGTTCTGGAATATGGCCAAGTGCGATGGAACATCGCTATTCCTTAACCGATTATTATGAAATTTGATGTATGCTTTGGAAATGGGATTTTAAAATGATTTCTAGATACGACAAATGAGTTGGAAACTGCATTCTGAAATGATTTTAAGATTCAATTCTGGAATATGGGCAATTAGGCTATACCTTAGCTATTTTTAACAGATTATGATAAATTTTAACGTTTCCAACTAATAGAAGGAAAATGTAACAAAAAAAATATTTTTGGACGAGGTTGTGAGGAATACGCCAATATGGCTTTTAAATTGTTGTCTGATGAGGTTTCTGTAAATCATGCAGCTATTGAAGTTTCTTTGAGGCAGCGTAAACGTCTATTTCAACTGCTTAACGATCGAGATTATTTTCGAAATAATATTCAAGTTCGCATAGAAACTTTTCTCGCAAATCCTTCGCTTTAAACTAACGGCAAATCTTGAATTTCATCAAAATCGATTAAGGGAAAGCCAAATTCTATCCTAATTGGCCATATTCCAGAACTTCATCCAAAAACCATTTTAGCATTCCGTTTCCAGCGCACATGCCCAATTTCATAATAATCGGTTGGAAAATAAGCATGCTCCATCCCACTTGGCTATATTAAGTTTAACCAAAAAATATTTTAGGATCCCATTTCTATCGCGAATGTCAAAATTCACTAAAATCCGTTATGAAATAGATAAGTTTTATCCTAATTGGCCATTGTAAAACCTGCATATGTGCAAGATATGTAAACAAATCCAAATGTATAGTGACATAATTGTACTTTTTACGGGAACCAGTAGGCAGCTGGACCAGTTTCACAATTATTTAAATGAAATTCATTCAAAATCAAAATTCACTTTGGAAATCGAAAATAACAAAGCTATAAATTTTTTGGATTTAACTATAAAAAATATAAACCAGAAACAATTTTTCCAAATTTTCCGTAAACCAACTCAAACATTTAAAACCATTCATCAGCAATCATGGCATCCATTCCAGCACAAACTATCGGCATACCGAAATATGATCCATAGGCTAAATAGTATAACAATTGCAGAGGAGAGTTACAAAATTGAACTTGACATCATCATGTTTGTAGCATACCACAATGGATATGATACGAAGATGATCGATACATTGAATAACAGTTATAAAAGGAAATTAGAGTATAGATCGAATACAACATTGTCTTTCGACGATAATAATAATAATCGAAAATACCTTTGGAATAAAAACGAAATACCGTTTGGAATAATTCAAAAATTCAAAATATTTTCATAAATTTCGGATATAGCATTACTCACAAAACTCAATATAAATTAGAAAGTTTTGTTAAAACCAAAATTAATTCCACTTTAGACACGAAAACGGGACGTTCATTTAGAGAGAGATTTAGAGAACATATCAGAGGAATCGGGAGAATGAATACAGAATACCGACGTGAAGTTTCTGACAAAAAATAACAAATAACAAAAAATATGTATGTATTAGAAATGCTCAAAACAAAATTCTTATTGGAATGAAATGAGTGATTTCTTTCCGTTAGGCTTTTAACAAAAAAATAAAAACCTATATACTAATACTCAATATTTTAAGTGGAAAACTGCTAATAACCAGATTCGAAATCCTCCGTTTGGAAACAACTTCTTCTGGATTATGTGCTCCATACCTTGGCTTATATGACCTATATAGCCGAACCTTGCCCAAATCTCTGGAAGTGCTTGTTAATGGGCCCCCAATATAAAATACTCAATATTTTAAGTGGAAAACTGCCAATAACCAGATTCCAAATCCTCCGTTTGGAAACGACTTCTTCTGGATAAAGTGCTCCATACCTTGGCTTATATGACCTATATAGCCGAACCTTGCCCAAATCTCTGGAAGTGCTTGTTAATGGGCCCCCAATATAAAATACTCAATATTTTAAGTGGAAAACTGCTAATAACCAGATTCCAAATCCTCCGTTTGGTAACAACTTCTTCTGGATTATGTGCTCCATACCTTGGCTTATATGACCTATATAGCCGAACCTTGCCCAAATCTCTGGAAGTGCTTGTTAATGGGCCCCCAATATAAAATACTCAATATTTTAAGTGGAAAACTGCCAATAACCAGATTCCAAATCCTCCGTTTGGAAACGACTTCTTCTGGATAAAGTGCTCCATACCTTGGCTTATATGACCTATATAGCCGAACCTTGCCCAAATCTCTGGAAGTGCTTGTTAATGGGCCCCCAATATAAAATACTCAATATTTTAAGTGGAAAACTGCCAATAACCAGATTCCAAATCCTCCGTTTGGAAACAACTTCCTCTGGATACAGTGCTCCATACCTTGGCTTATATGACCTATATAGCCGAACCTTGCCCAAATCTCTGGAAGTGCTTGTTAATGGGCCCCCAATATAAAATACTCAATATTTTAAGTGGAAAACTGCTAATAACCAGATTCGAAATCCTCCGTTTGGAAACAACTTCTTCTGGATTATGTGCTCCATACCTTGGCTTATATGACCTATATAGCCGAACCTTGCCCAAATCTCTGGAAGTGCTTGTTAATGGGCCCCCAATATAAAATACTCAATATTTTAAGTGGAAAACTGCCAATAACCAGATTCCAAATCCTCCGTTTGGAAACGACTTCTTCTGGATAAAGTGCTCCATACCTTGGCTTATATGACCTATATAGCCGAACCTTGCCCAAATCTCTGGAAGTGCTTGTTAATGGGCCCCCAATATAAAATACTCAATATTTTAAGTGGAAAACTGCTAATAACCAGATTCCAAATCCTCCGTTTGGTAACAACTTCTTCTGGATTATGTGCTCCATACCTTGGCTTATATGACCTATATAGCCGAACCTTGCCCAAATCTCTGGAAGTGCTTGTTAATGGGCCCCCAATATAAAATACTCAATATTTTAAGTGGAAAACTGCCAATAACCAGATTCCAAATCCTCCGTTTGGAAACGACTTCTTCTGGATAAAGTGCTCCATACCTTGGCTTATATGACCTATATAGCCGAACCTTGCCCAAATCTCTGGAAGTGCTTGTTAATGGGCCCCCAATATAAAATACTCAATATTTTAAGTGGAAAACTGCTAATAACCAGATTCCAAATCCTCCGTTTGGAAACAACTTCTTCTGGATTATGTGCTCCATACCTTGGCTTATATGACCTATATAGCCGAACCTTGCCCAAATCTCTGGAAGTGCTTGTTAATGGGCCCCCAATATAAAATACTCAATATTTTAAGTGGAAAACTGCCAATAACCAGATTCCAAATCCTCCGTTTGGAAACGACTTCTTCTGGATAAAGTGCTCCATACCTTGGCTTATATGACCTATATAGCCGAACCTTGCCCAAATCTCTGGAAGTGCTTGTTAATGGGCCCCCAATATAAAATACTCAATATTTTAAGTGGAAAACTGCTAATAACCAGATTCGAAATCCTCCGTTTGGAAACAACTTCCTCTGGATAAAGTGCTCCATACCTTGGCCTATATGACCTATATAGCCGAACCTTGCCCAAATCTCTGGAAGTGCTTGTTAATGGGCCCACAATATAAAATACTCAATATTTTAAGTGGAAAACTGCTAATAACCAGATTCGAAATCCTCCGTTTGGAAACAACTTCTTCTGGATAAAGTGCTCCATACCTTGGCTTATATGACCTACATAGCCGAACCTTGCCCAAATCTCTGGAAGTGCTTGTTAATGGGCCCTCAATATAAAATACTCAATATTTTAAGTGGAAAACTGCCAATAACCAGATTCCAAATCCTCCGTTTTGAAACGGCGTCTTCTGGATAAAGTGCTCCATACCTTAGCTTATATGACCTATATAGCCGAACCTTGCCCAAATCTCTGGAAGTGCTTGTTAATGGGCCCCCAATATAAAATACTCAATATTTTAAGCGAAAAACGGCCAATAACCAGATTCCAATTTATCCGTTTGCAAACAACTTCTTTTGGATTATGTGCTCCATACCTTGGCTTATATGACCTATATAGCCGAACCTTGCCCAAATCTCTGGGAGTGGTTGTAAATGGGCCCTCAATATAAAATACTCAATATTTTAAGCGTAAAACGGCCAATAACCAGATTCCAAATCCTCCGTTTGCAAACAACTTCTTTTGGATTATGTGCTCCATACCTTGGCTTATATGACCTATATAGCCGAACCTTGCCCAAATCTCTGGGAGTGCTTGTTAATGGGCCCTCAATATAAAATACTCAATATTTTAAGCGGAAAACGGCCAATAACCAGATTGCAAATCCTCCGTTTGGAAACAACTTCCTCTGGATTATGTGCTCCATACCTTGGCTTATATGACCTATATAGCTGAATCTGGCCCAAATCTCTGTGAGTGGTTGTAAATGGGCCCTCAATATAAACTACTCAATATTTTAAGTGGAAAACTGCCATTAACAAGATTCCAAATCCTCCGTTTGGAAACGACTTCTTCTGGATAAAGTGCTCCATACTTTGGCTTATATGACCTATATAGCCTAATCTTGCCCAAATCTCTGGGAGTGCTTGTTAATGGGCTCTAAATATAAAATACTCAATATTTTAAGTGGAAAACTGCTAATAACTAGATTCCAATTCCTCCGTTTGGAAACAACTTCTTCTGGATAATGTGCTCCATACCTTGGCTTATATGACCTATATAGCCGAATCTTGCCCAAATCTCTGGGAGTACTTGTTAATGGGCCCTCAATATAAAAGACTCAATATTTTAAGTGGAAAACTGCCAATAACCATATTGCAAATCCTCCGTTTGGAAACAACTTCCTCTGGATAAAGTGCTCCATACCTTGGCAGGTCATATAAACCTATATAGCCGAACTTTACCCAAATCTGCACGATTGCTTGTTATTTGGCCGGCAATAGAAAGTACTCGAAGGTTTTGTTGAAATTACTAATACATTTAAATTTTAGTGAGAATCCTATAAGTTTTTTTAATTTTTTATTTTATTCTTATTGGAATCGTATACGTATACGTTTTTATTTTTTGTCAGAAACTTCACGGGCACATACAGAATCCAAATTCGCGCAACATATAAACCACACGCTGCATAACTACGTGAATTTTGAAACAAATTTAGAGGTGCTGTATAGGATGAAAAAAAGGAGATATGATGGATCGTGTAGAGGAATTGGAAATATTCAAGAACAAGGAAAATCAATTTATGTTGAACAGCAAAATAAACACTGCTACAAATAAAATGTACGAGCTGATTTCCAACGGTTAATCAACGTAAGCGAAGGTTTTTGTAAATTTGGAAAATATTCAACGCAACCACTGGAAAAAATTTTGGGTATAAAAAGCGACGAAAAAAACGTTTCAATTCAATAAGTATTGCTTCAACTGATGATGATGTTTGTTGGCATCGAAATCGATTTTGAATCGAAAATTAAAAATAATAAAATTTCACTATAAGGAATATACTTATTTAAAATATATAAATTAAAAATAATATAAAAGTCGCCTTTTAATTATAATCATATATGTAATACATAATACATAAATCCACACGCCTTGACCAATTTGAACCAAACTTTACATATACATACATACTTATTACACACATTTTTAAATTTTTTTAAAAACACTTGTTAAATATTTCGCAAAATTACAAAAGGTTTAAAAAATCACTCGATCGATTTCGGCTTGTTAGGCCATCATCAGGAGTATCTACTAAACTGTAAAAATAAAAATGTATGATAGTTTACATATAGTTGAAAAAAGCAAAAAGTGAAACCAAAATATACAAATAAAAAATGTGGGAATTTGATTCAAGATGTTGATATTCCACTACACTCAAAACTAGTTTCGTTTGACGTTGCTCTAGACTTCTATTCCAATTAACATTTTGTCTCAAATAGTTTATACTTACTTAGGTAGGGATGTTGCAGATGGAAGCCTTCGGAATGAACTGAAGCTGATATTTGAAACTTGAATTAAACAAAATTATTTTTGCTTTGATAATAAGTATTTCAGATTCACTGATGGTCTACCGATGGGCTCCCCTCTGTCACCTTTGTTAGCAGAAATTTTCATGAATTTCTTCGAACAAACGATTGTATCAAGCAATAATCCTTATTTCCGTCATATGATCTTTTGGTACAGATATGTTGATGACATACTATGTCTATGGAATGGAACTGATAGGCTATTAACCTCTTTTCTCACTTGGTTAAATTCTCAATATCCCACCATTAATTTTACGGTAGAAAAAGAAGAAAACAAATCTATTAACTTTCTAGATATAACAATAACCAGAATTAATTCTTCATTAGAGTTCAAAATTTATAGAAAACCCACGTATACAGACGCCATTATACCTAACTCATCAAACCATCCCCATAATATGAAAATGTCAGCTTTCCACTCATTCTTAGATAGATTAATAAACATTCCTTTGACCAAATCCAATTATAACAAAGAGCTTAATATAATTTTAGAAATAGCAGCGAATAACGGTTATGCAGCTAAGACTATATTAAAACTATTAAACAGAAAACTGAAACATAAAGCTTTAGCTAACATTTATCCACTTAAGAGCCCAATGCCGAAAAATTGGCGCCGCTTAGAGTATATAGGAAAGACTAGCCAACGGATTAGTAACATCGTGACACAATATACAGATATTAGCTTTGCTTTTTATAACAATAATACAATTAAGAAAATGATTTTTAACAACAAACCAAGAATTGATCGCCTTTCCAAGTCTGGCGTTTATAAGATCAATTGCAATGATTGTAGTTCTTCTTATATCGGACAGACTGGGCGCAATTTTGAAGTTAGAATTAAAGAACATTTATCTGGTAGCCATGAATCATCCCTTTATAATCATTTAACGTTAGAAAATCACACATCCAGTTTAAACAATTTAGAAATATTACATGTACAACCAAAAAGCAGACGTTTAGACAACTTAGAATCTTACGAAATCCGAAAAGCTATATTTCTTAGCCAAAATATCCTCAATGAACAGAGAAAAATCCGTTTCTCACCAATTACCGACCCCGCATTGTTTTATTCACATACTCATACCATTCCATAAAATTACTAATGCGTCGGGTTATAATAAAATAAAGAAGGGGGAAAAAAAATCAACATCTGGAATTTCGTTATTCGACCAAATCGACTAATCAATAATCATATACCTGTGTTTAACTCACCCCTTTTAATTTTGAATGTTTATTGCTCTCACCAATTTTATTGTTTACCACTCCCACATTTTTTATTTGTATATTTTGATTTCACTTTTTGCTTTTCCACCTATATACGTATATAAATAACTACATTTTTATTTTTACAGTTTAGTAGCTACTCCTGATGATGGCCTAATAAGCCGAAATCGATCGAGTGATTTTTTAAACCTTTTGTAATTTTGCGAAATATTTAACAAGTGTTTTTAAAAAAAAAATTAAAAATGTGTGTATTAAGTGTATTTCGCCAAGTGCCTACGGCAGAAAGTGTAAAAAGTATACATACTTATATTATTTTGAGGTTGAGCTGAAGACTTACTTAAAAGATTCAGTTTGGGATTGATTTGGGAGTAGGCTTAATTTTGAAGACCGAAGTTTTAGTTTTATATTCAACTAAATTGACGGCGCGCCATAACTTTCGAGTCAAACGGTTGTTTTTTTCTTTAAATTTTTGAAATTTTCCTTAAGAATTTAGTTTAATTCAAAATACTTATTTTACTGAATTTAATTCAAATTTTTATTAATTTTAAAATAGTGGATTGTTTTGAAAAATGGTTTTTTAATATACATTTTAATCTAAATTGATTGTGAAGTGTTTCAACCAAGTGAAAAATATTGATTTAACATTATACGTGCGAGTGTTGTAATTGTGTTGAGTCCCCACGACAAAGGGATGCATTCTGGACTGAAAATTCTTACCAAAACTACAAAAAACTACTAGGGCTAAGGAAATAGAAGCAAGAATTGCTTGTGGGAATTCAGATAAGTATTTATTTATTTTATGTATATATGTGGTAGTTGGAGTTGGTTGGATGTTCTTTGAATTTGTGAAGCTATTGTAGTTTGTCTTAATTAAGTCGAATGTGTTTCTCTAAAAATATTTAATTTGATACTATTGTGTTTAAATTATGTTGGCGTTAAGTTAATACTGCTAATATGATTTTCAGAATTATAGGTAAACGTATATCTAAATTACATGTTTAGCTTAATTTGTGTTAAAGGAAGCAATTTTCTTAGGGAAAGTTAATAAATGGAAATGAATGATCAAATTGAATATTGGAAATGAATTGTAAATTTTAATCAGACAAGAAAAGTTGTACCTACTTATACCGTATAATTTAGACTTAATACTTTATTTTCAGAATTCAGCTTTTCCTTATTTATTTTAGCCGTAGTGGAATTGAGGGTAGGGGACATGAACGAGCTAATTATAAGGCAGTACCTTAAAAATTGACTTGTGATGAATTACGGCTAATGTCTCATTCAGAGGTACCTGAAAAACCGGGCAGCATTCCAGAATTTCAAACATACGAACGTAGAGTGAGGAACTTGATGGCGGGCGCCTACCTATCTTACTAATATGTTTCTATCCTATAATAATATATTTCAGAGTTTAAATTTAAATTTAAAAAAAAAAATTCAGTTTGGGAATAAAATTACTTAGAAAATCTGAATTAACTTTAATGTAATCCATTTTACAGATACCTGAGTAACCAGGCAAGGCTTCCAGAGAAACAAGAATCCAATCCACATGTACATAGATTAAAATTGTATTGCCTTGTGCTAACTAATTTATCATAAATTATACATAAATTATCATAATTAATAACTTTTGACAACAAAAGTGTCTGTAACCGGGTCAAGTCTATCCAGACTAACATTCCTTTCCTATCCTTCCTTTTTTTCCTATATGTAATGGATGTACGGTGGGCCGGCGTCATCCGGGAGACAGGTTTAGGCTTAATCATACACTCCAATCAATCAATCAAGTTTTATATTCAACTAAATTAAATCATTCTGGGTAAAAACAAAATAATTAAATAAAAAGCTGAAGTTTGAAGGAAAGAAGTATGTAACGGTCAAGGTTCCGACGGACAATAATGAATTATTATCAGTAACCTCCATCGGTTAACAGATCAGTGGAAAGTCGTGGGGGACAAATGGGGTCAGACTTGGCCAATGCTTAAGCCTGCAGAAATTTGGACCTGGGGCCATACATATGTACATAACAGGAGATTGGGCCGGGATATGGGCAAAGGGAAAATGATTGGAGCAAGAGAACGTGTCCCGAGGCGTGACTCACACACAAACAACACAAACAGAAATCATACAGTGTTTTTTAAATGGGAGCACTCAATAACCTGGATGAAATAGGCAAGTTGATTGGTTTTCTAGAAGTAGGATTAGGGTTGGGCGATCTGGATCCTCGTAACACCTCTAATTACTTTAGTTCTCAGCCACGAATAAAGGGGAACACTGGGTCTCGTGGTACGAACGGAATTCAGTACCACCCCATGCAGGTTATAACTGGTGAGGTGCATACTTTTCATTCTTTTTCTGTTGTTTCCTTGGCTTATTTCGAGTCGGTGATGGTTCAGCTGTGGGTATAGGGCCAAAACCCGTTTATCTTACCACCTAACAATGCGTTCAGGCTTAACCGTGGTACTCACGTCATATACCGAAATACTCGATCGCGCACTAAACGTGTATGGGTACCGCGCACGAATCTCACAACGGACTGAGCGGCCACCGACAACACGGCGCTGTATACTAACGGTTTTGACACCTCGCGTAATCTCAGCTGCATACCAACGGTATGTCGCGTTCACACAAGGGTTAAAATTTATAATTTCGATTTTTGGTTTATTTTTCGCTTCTCTCATTTGTTTAGTTATTTATAAATAAATTTTTGTTTCCTCTCTTTAGAAAAGAAATAAATCGATCGCTATTTCACTCCCTTCCCTTTGTTTTTATACGAGGAAAGATATTTTATTTTTTTGAATTTCGTTCCCGGGGAAAGAAATAAAAATTTTTTTTTTTTGTTTCCTTTCGCAGAGAGAGATTAGAAGGGAACGAAAAATGAATTTAAACACTGCATTTTTCATATTGTGTGGGGGGCGAGTAGGAGAGTCAGCAGAGGCGCAACAAATTCAACAACAACGTCAAGCAACACGTGCTACAGTTAGTGCAAATTTGGGTGACCGCATGGGAACATGATGTTGGGACGAAATGTCGCCCCCCCCCCCTCACAACCCCCGATGGAAATAATAGTGGAGACATTTCTTACAGCTTTTCAGAAAAACCTGCGACACTACTAATAGGGCACGCTGATTAGGAGATTGTGTTGCCTTGTGACTACTTGTCAAAAAAAAAAAAAAAAAAAAAAAAAAAAACTAACAATATTTACTAACTATATCGAATCGGGTCGAATCTATAATGCTAACATTCCTTTCCTATCCTTCGGTCTTGTTATATGTAAGGTGATGTACGGTGAATCCGGCGTATCCGGGAATCTTGCTGGGAATGCCATCTTGAATATATCTAGTATAGGTATTGGTATATATCTAGTAGGCATTGTGGTTTCGACATACATATAAATTA